>SZWC01002581.1:137710-178856 GCA_023375785.1 Penium margaritaceum | reverse complement strand
CCGTTTGTCGCCAAGGGGACGCGTGCATCGGCAAAACTGGCCGTGGTACACACAGATGTGTGTGGACCGCTTGAGAGCTCCATCGGCGGAGCTCGCTACTTCCTCACCTTCATCGATGACCACAGCCGGAAACTCTACCTCTACCCAATGAAGCGGAAGAGTGAGGTCCTTGCGTGCATGCAGGAGTTTGTGGCTGATGTGGAGCGGCAAACAGAGTTGAAGGTGAAGGCGTTCCGGAGTGACAACGGCGGTGAATATGCGGGGTGCCTTGGGTGGATGAAGAGCAAGGGGATTGAGTGGCAGAAAACAAATCCACACTCCCCACAACAGAATGGCGTCACAGAGAGAGCGAATCGCACAATCCTTAACATGGTGCGATCCATGTTGAGCGACGCCGGCCTTACACAACGGTATTGGGCGGAGGCGGCAAGGACAGCAGAGTACATAATGAATCTCATGCCGACCAAGCCGCTGAAGGACAAGGATAGCAAGGCGTGGAAGACGCCACAAGAGGCGTGGAGCGGGAGGAAGCCGGCGGTGGGTCACCTCCGCACGTTTGGTTGTGTTGCACATGCAATGGTGCAGGCACGTGAGGGACGGAGCAAGCTGGACCCGCGTACCCGCCGGTGTATTTTCCTTGGATATGAGAGCGGAAGCAAGGGGTACCGGCTCTTTGACCCAAGGGGGCAGCAGATAGTGGGGAGTCGCGACGTCATGTTCAACGAGAAAAGCCGTTGGACAGACGAGGAGGCAGGTCTCTCCAAGAGGGAGGAGTGGATGCCACTCCTTGAGGGGGAGACGCCAGAGGACGTGAATGAGGGTGACGTCCTTGCAGCAGCACCAGCCGGAGAGGATCGCCCGAGCAATGGGCGACCGGCAGAATTTGTTCCGGACAGTTCGGATGAAGAATCCGAAGCACCGGAGATGGACGAGGAGGCGGGGAGTCGACTGATGTCTCCAAGGTCTCCAAGAGAGGGGGAGCATGCGCTTGGAGAGGATGGCACCGAAAGGGGTCAGCAACAACAACAACCGCCTCAAGAGCCTCGCACGAGCAACCGTGTGCAAAGAAGGAAAAAAAGGTACGATGCCTACAAAGGCATCTGGACAGGGTTCGCACAAGTCTTCTTCACGCAAGAGGAGCGTGAAGGTGGCACTGCACAAGAAGGATGGGGCTGATTGGGAGGGAGCAATAAAATGTAAGCTCGCCTCGCATGAGGAGAAAGGCTCCTGAGTTGTAGATTAAGCATGGACAACTGCCATGGGTGACGCGCAAGGGGGAGATTGTTGGAATGATGCTCCTCACCATGGCAGGAGTGACTCCAAAAAGGAACACCAAAAAGACAAGCCTTAGTGGCTTAGTGGTTAATGGTGTCCACCTCTAGAGGCAGGGGCCCGGATTCAAGTCCCACAAGATGAAATTTGCCTTGCCTCAATGGAGGTGGAAAATAGATGCCAGGAAGCTAGCTCAACCTCTAGAGTTCCTCTTTAAGTTTCTAGAAGGCCAGGTGAGGGTCCAGGAAGGTGGCACACCTTCTAGAAGGGGTGACTTGTCCTACAAGGCATCTAGAGGTGTCTTGGTCTTCTGGACACCTTCCCTCCTACTAGAAGCAAGCTGAGGAACCTAGGAAGGGGCGGAAGCTTCTAGAGGAGGGAAGGGATGCCTTCCTAGGTGGGAAAAGGACAGCCTACCAAAGGCCACTTTAGAAGCCATAGAATCTGCTAGGAAGCTTCAAATCTGGCATGCTTTGGTGTTCTGGAAACCTTAGATGAGTGGCTATAAAATGCCACTGCTTGTGAGCCTGGAAAAAGTGTACATTCCAGTCAATTGAGGCGAAAACAGTTGCCACACTCTCTGACTAGTTTTCTGCCATCCTTGGAACGAGTTGCCTCCACAGTTTCAGTCTCTCCAAAAACAGTTGGTGGTGTGAACCAGCCATTGCTAGGGACCCTCCAGGGTGCACACTCACCCTCAGGCCAACAATTTTAGTGGTGGTTTTTGTCGAAGACATCCTCATCTACTCCAAAACTCTGGAAGAGCATCATCAACCGGTGTTGTACATTCTTCGGACAAAGAAGTTTGTTTGCTAAGCTCCCCAAGTGTGTGTTTGAGAAGTGGGAGGTTGAGTTCATTGGGTACATTTTTTGTGGAAAGGGTCTCCATATTGACCCAAAGAAGGTGAAATCTGTGAAGCACTGGCTGATACAAGGTTGCATACATGGAAATCTGGTACTTGCAGATGTTCTTTTTAGGGTACGCTGAGAAGGATGCGCCAATAAATCAGCAATTGAGGAAGAATCGCCACTGGGAATGGGGTGAGAAGGAGTAGAAGAGATTTGAGGAGCACAATTCTACAATGTCTGATGCTCCAGTCTTGGTGCATCCTCATGCATCCGAGGAGTACGCCATGGCGACAGACGCAAGTACCTATGCCATTGGGGTAGTGACGATGCAAGATCATGCTTCAGGGTCACAACCAATTGCGTACAGATCTCTTAAGCTGTCATGTGCCGAGCTGATGTACGCAATCCATGAGAAGTAAAGGTTGGCTATAACCCATGCCTTCAAGCATTGGTGGTCCTACCGAGAGTCTTGAAGCTGTGTGGTCTTCACTGATCACTATGCGTTGAAGAACCTCAAGACACAGCCAAACCTGACTCGCGAACAGACTCATTGGATGGAGTTCTTGGAATCTTTTACTACAGGGTTGTGGGATAGCTCCACCTCCTATTGTCCACGTGGATGGGACTGAGGAATTTGAGGTGGAGAAAATCGGACTCATACTTAGAGGTGAAGTTGGCAAGAGTTTTTACTACATTGGAAGGGATATGCAGGTGAGCACAAATCATGAGAATTAGAGGCCATTCTAAACATTGGAGATACCAATACTATTCTCCAGGAGTATCTCAAACATTCCAGGACGTCGTGCCTCCGACCAGGGGGTGAATGTAACGAGGCGTCCTATTTTTCAGGAATACGCATGGCCTCTTCTGAGTTTCAGGGACATTTGGACCTATTTTCCACTCTTCAGAAATTGAGCTCGCAGTTGAACTCACCTCTTCTCAACCGGGTATGTGAGGAGGAGGAGAAGGAGGGTGAGCAGGCAAGCAAGCGTGTGATCATTTAAGCGAGTGAGTGAGCAAGCACATGTTAGGGCTGTGTTTTCCTCATAGTTTTGCATGATGTTCCAAACACTCCACGGGAGGGTGGCTTTCACCCTCTCAGCGAGTAGCATAACAAATACACTACCCGCCAAGGGGGATGCACTGAAGGACCTCCAACAATGGACGTGGTCAATGGTGATAGAAAATGCGGTTATTGTAACCTTGTGACGGTGCAATATTCCAATGGCGTGTGTTGCAGGGCGACCGCAATCACCACTGGGACAAATACAGGGGTGTCGAACTGGCGAGGCGGCTCTCTGGAGCAGCACATATCCCCTGCGTGGGAGAACAGGGACCAAGACGGACCATCTATCTGGATAGATCAAAGGCCAGGAACTTCCTGCACTGGCCATTAGGTGAAAGTAGGGCACCAGGTACAGGTGCAAGTAGCTTGTTATAGCAAGCTAGGAGAGTGGTGGGCTGGGACCAGGACTAGCCGGCCAGACAGTTCAAATACACTGTACATGGTTCGTTGGAATTAACCTGCCATATCCTATGATTTCCACCTGTGGCTTCCAGAGTATCTCCAATTCTATCTTTCCGCTGCAACTGTAATCTTCATACACCAATGTCTAATCTTCTGAGAACACACACACTCTCACATCGTGCCCCATAATTTGTGGTTGCAAGAAGCTTCACTGATTTTATGTTTGTCAAATCGCAGATTTATTTACAGTGAGTGTACTTTAAATGCGACTTTGCTATGTTATCACTACATAGTGTGCAGTTTTTTGGCTCATTTTCATAAAAAATTAGTGTCTTCTTCTACTTCAGGTGGTGGCACCACAGCCATCACCAGTGTACCAGCGATTGCCACCCCTTCTTCCAATGTGCCTTTCAATAACCCACCTGCTGAAAAAAAACTTGGAGGCAGGCTATCCCCTCTGGACGCACTTTTAGGTGAAGGCAGACCGTGTATTTTGCATTCATAGCTGTATGTGAAATCGCAAGCTGTTGAGTATCACATGCCCGGGCCATATGTCAGCAGCTGCATAGAGCCACCTGGCTATCTTCCACAAGGATAAGATGGACCAGCTCATCAAGTCAGCTGAAGCATCGGCCCCACTGCATTCAGCCATCACAAACCAAGATCAAAGAGTCCCTGTCCAGCTTCAAAGCATTCAACAAGTACACTGTCCAAACCTACATTTGGATGTGGCTCATTGAAAGAAAGGAGGTATCCGGAATTCTCAACTCCAAGTGGCGGACGAACTTGTTCAAGAATGTAAACCGGGCGGCTGAGCCTATGCACCGCCCAGCATACTCACGGTACATCCACGATGCCCCATCAGTTTTGTAGCCAGCCATTGCCGCCATCATCGCTGCAGCCCCCACGGACGTCAACTGCACATCGGACCTGTGGAATTCACGATCCAACGACCCATACCCCAGGCATCACCGGAAATTACATTGACGTCCAATGGGACATCCACAGCTTCTTCCTGGCATGCCCATGCCAGGCAGCCATACCGCCAAACGCTTGTACGATGCATTCCATCAG
The DNA here is from genome assembly GCA_023375785.1 of Penium margaritaceum. Taxonomy (NCBI): domain Eukaryota; kingdom Viridiplantae; phylum Streptophyta; class Zygnematophyceae; order Desmidiales; family Peniaceae; genus Penium; species Penium margaritaceum. The sequence continues at coordinate 174,193 of SZWC01002581.1, read as the reverse complement.
GTTGTTGATGTAAATTATCAGCTGTGAAATCCCATGGCATGCATCAAGAAACACTGTCATAGTGGACAACCACCTCCTGGGAGACCTCCCAAATCTCAAGGAGGACAACTACGTCCATTGCGCCAGAAATGTTCTCAACCTAATCATTGAAGAGGCGCTGAAGTGAAGTTCTGTTTGCAAACTTAAATAGGTGGATTGTGGTGCCAGAGCTGGAGGCCCTGGAGAAACCACAAGAGAAGGAGAAGAATGCCAGCAAGGCAAAGGGAAAGGAGAATGCCAAGTAGTAGAGGGAGACAGTGGGAGAGGGGAAGAGAAGAGGGTGCAGGACACGGTGCACCAAACTCACGCTCTCTTTTTGAAATCCATCATAACTTGATTCCAAACCGTGTCTCCCATGCTGAATTTCTGTATGCATTTTCTTTTATTTGTCTGTATTGAAACTATTTTTCTTGTATTTGTCTTCAAATTTGAACATAAAAACACACAAAAGTATTTGTGAGTAATTTTCTTCATATTCAAATAACAAATCTGGCATACCCCCAAATATTTGAATAAAGGATAACTCAAAATGAGGGCAAACATATTTGAATAATCATCTCTATGTAAGCCAGGGAATCTTATACTACCAGGAAAGAACAGAAGCTACATCTTTTTTTCTGTTGCTGCCTTGATATACCCCTCCCAGGATCCCTGAGCAGTCAGTGAAACCTGGATGTTGCCAAGGAAGTAACCCTGGACTTTCCAGATTTGCATGGCATCACCAAATTTTGAGGTTGTTGAGGAAGTGAAAACACTGCAGTAACTGATGAAGAAAAGTCAAGGGATTAGGTCCTATTCATGTCTTCCTGGGCATGGAACTGGAGTGGGGCCGTCAGCATCTTACCGTCCATGTCCACCAGGCTGCGTTTGTACGAAGACTGGGTGGAAATCCGTGTCAGCCCATGAGACAGTGCCCACGGCATTGACACGGATGACCCCAGTAGGGCAGCGTCTGATGGAAACAATGGATGTTTCTAAGCTATGGAGCCTATCAATGGCACGGACTATATTTGAGTCCACTTATGTGCCTTGCCACAACTACGAGGATTGGCGTTGACAATTCTGATGTAACGAGATAGTGCAGGAGTACATGCATCAATTCTCGGTTTAGAAGATCAAGCCCCATGATGAGCATTATTGGATCTAGGTGATTTTTGGACACCACGAGAAGGAATTCGTGAAGAATTATTAAGGAAATCCCAACCAGAGGCGAGCGGTGGACGACCAACTAATGGGAAAGCTTTGTTTGTATTGGTGAACACCAGCCCCAAAAATCAACTGGCAACTAAGGATCTGCACAGTGAGTTACTCCAGAGCAAAAGAAGCGGGAGCATTCCAAGAATGCTTGTGACAGCCAAAATCTTGTCAGCTAGTTTTGCCGATGGCAAGTAACACCAAAATTTCTGGCAGATAGAAGCAATTTTGGACTGTGGCACATCACACTCATTCTTCAGTGACAAGCTTGCAGAGAGTCTGAGGCTAGCACAGCGACCCAGAAAGCCGACAAAGGCAGAGTTATTGCAAGGGGAAACTGGGTGTGGATTGCCTATGATTCCTTGTAAGGTATTTCTGGGAAAGCTGCGGCGCTTGGTAAACTTTTGTACATGCCCCATGGATGCATACAACGCCATTTTAGGGTGTGAAAGGCTACACTGATGGAATTATGGAATTATGGATTTTGTGCCTGGGCAAGTGACAATTCACAGACTTGGAGAGCAGAATGTTGTGATTCTATGGTCAAGGATAAGGAATCCAATGCAGGAAAGACAACATAGTTTAGTTATGTATGTAAAGATATAGCCTTGTCCGCGCAAGAGGGACCAAGTGTGCATTGTATGGATGTGGCAAGAGGAAGCGGCTAAAGAAGAGTAAGTGTTCAAATTATAAGCAAAGCAGCAAGGAGAGAAGAATAATCCACCAACAGCAGAGTTATATGAAAGCACGAATGAAGCACTAGAAAGATGCACTAACATTGTACCACTGTGCTGCTAAAGGGTTTCCCACTCAAGAGAGACACAGACCACAAGATTGATGTAGTTCTATGAGCTACTCGCCTTGTGCATGTTTCATATTGCATGAGCGACACTGAGCTAGAAAATCTCAAGAACTGTCTAGAAGAGCCAACAGAAGAGGGTTACATCAGGCTGTTGTTTTTGCCTGACATGGTCAAGAACTGGTACCCGATGCAGACGGTCAATGATTCATTTGACCAAAATGAGGATATTTTAGTTCTTTACCAATATTGAAATGCATTTGGAGTACCATCAGAGCTGCATTGCAGAGGAGGTTGTGGAGAAGACGGTTTTTCACATACGGTATGCTCTTTCCAAGAACCTTGTGATACAGTGTAGGCTGAGCAACACTCTAGCAATACTCATGAGCCTTAAAGACAGGATCTTCTACCCTCACTGGACCAGATTTTTTCTTCATGTCCCTTGATAAAGTCCTCATCTAATCTTGGAGTCTTCAAGAGAGACAATGACATCTTTGACAGGATCTCAATATCTTTCAGAGACAGAAGCTGGTTAGTCGGTAATCCAAGTGTGATTTTGATAATCTAAAGTTGGAATTCTTTGGGTACATTGTGAGTGCCAAGGATGGCCATGAATTCAAAGAGGATGAAAGGTGTGAAGCACTGGCCAACATCAAACGTTTTCCCTCTTCACTAGCTTCCACGTGGACTAGCCACATGTGAGTTCCTCTTCACAGGTATCCCCTGGCCACATTGAGAAATATTGGTTTCTTGTGACATCGTGTTGTAATTACATTAACTTCCTGCATTGCTTCCTCCTCTACTGCTTCCCATAACTGCGCCTGTGTCATAGGTCACTCAATCAGCGCACATGTCATCTTCTGTCATCAATGCTAGCGTAGACCGCTAGTCTAGTCCACTCGCGGATTCTGTTAGCGGAGGAAATATCATCCAAGAATGATTTTTTTTTCATTCATTTCACAGCTCCTCTAGACTGTTACATCCTGCAGCTCCTTCATTTCAGACGGTCAGGTTATCAAAGTCCACAGACCTGAATTCCACCATCAATAGTTTTTTTCCTCTAAGCACTCATATTTTGGTCTTCGCAACCAGCTTCCAAGCCATCACAGCATTCATCAAACAATTAGAGGCCCTCCCATCCAACTGCACCAATAATGTCTCACGAATTTTGTAACCCCTCGGTTGTACCCGTAGCAGTATCACCGGTTGTTCCTCCTCATATCCCCTGTCAAAATCTGTACCCTTAGGAACCCTCGTTTCCACTTCTGTGAGCTGTTCAGATAGGCGACCAGTCGGTGCAAGCATTTTAACCGGAAAGCAACTTTGTTTTCTACTCTTTCCCTCTGAAATGTTCAATCCCCTCATTTTTTCTTTGTGACTCCCCCCCTCCCACCTCTTCCCATTTCGGCATGCTGTTAAATCTTCTGACAGTAGCACGAGACATGGCCTCATTTCCTGCAATTCTAGTAAGATTTATGGTCCTGCATATTGACAGTGTCAGTCTCGATCCGAATGGTGGTCTTAACAAACTGTGATTTTCCTCCACCACTGTAAGAATTGTGGCTTTGGTGTCACCCAACATTTGATTCCAATATTTAAGTGTTGTATTCAGTTTTGTCGATGCAATCAGCCGCTAGGATCATTCATGGAAGGTAGTCCTAGATTCCAAATATTCCTTACCAAATAAGGCCTTCCTATATGCTCATCATATGTCGTGTTTGAGGTCGATGTTTTAGTGAAAGCAGATTTTTTCTCTGGTGATGTCAGTGCTGGTTATCCTTTCATAGAATGACGTGCATATTCCACCACGCTGGACTGTTGACGTAGTCATTGTAGCTTGTACCTTGCGTCAAAGTTCCTGTTCATCGTTTTTATGATGCAAGAATGGTGCATGCAAAACCATTCTAAACCATGGGTAGAGTAGGCAAATCTTGTCACACCAGATAGACCCGCTCGAGAGATAAAACACTTGTATTCAATGACACAAGAGCGGTCACAAGAGCCATTAAACTGATTCTGCCGGTCTCCCACTGTTGTTGGATCTAATGTTTAGATAAAAACATCAACTCAATACCGTACAACACAAAATCAAGGCATCTCGTTAGATTCTCTTCTTGTTGTTGTTAACCCCAGCAAGGTTGAAGTACAAGTTCAAAATATTTAGCTACATCTGCATTTTTTTTCACTCTGCTTTGTTAATCCTCCCTGTATATATGTACGACTCTTCGGTGGCCATGAGTGTGCAGGGCATGCTGACTCAGAGAGCGGAGGCGACGCACAGTGAGCACGTGCGTCGGCATTGAGCACACGAGACATCCACTTCTCTTCCTCTCCTGTGCTCGCTTCCCTCTCGGCAGCAATGCCCCAGCTCCACCCCTTCATCCATGACTACTGCTGGATTAGCCATTGGTGACCTAGTCTAGCCTAGCTTTTCTTTGATCCTGCATGCCTAATTCCTGTCTTTGCAGACCTAGATGTAACCTCGAAGTCGAGGCTGGGTATTTATGACTGAAACAGGTTGTGCAGAAACATGGAACCGGCTTAGAGCCGGAATTAGGGTCGCGCGCAGAATTCCCATGCGCCTGGAAAATGAGTGCCGGTGAGCTTTGCTCGCTGGCCAACAGGTGGGCTTGATCAGCGAGTCCCACCCCGTAGATCTCCTTCTCGCTCCCCTCTAGCACTTGTGTTTTAGTGCAACGGCAAATCCATGGTCGTCACTCGCCTAACCCTACCTCCCTCAAACTTGCATTATTTATGATGAAACAAGTTGCATTAGAACCGTGTTGTTCTCCTCATGGCATCAGATCACAGCACGCTGGGCGTGGTGATCGCTAGGCGGCATAATTCATGAAATCGACGGACGGCCCTACAAATGGCCCTGAACGGCAACGGCGCCGTTTGCCGCCGCGGCAGCAGGCTAGGGCCGTCGAAGTAGGTCGTGCAGGGCTCGCCAGACCCTGCGCAGTCGGGGAGGAGCCAAAGAGGCGTGGATCGTATCAGCTTGGGGGCGGTGACCGCCAAGACGACACTTCACGTGAGATGCCCATGAGCGGGGCGGCCAACGTTACAGCAGCAGCAGTAGCAGCAGCAACGGCAGCTCAGCAGCAGTAGAATTAGCAGCAGCAGAAGCAGGGCACTAGGGACCACTCTCCCTCCTTGCCGAGGGTGAGGAGAGTAAGGGCAGAAGCCATGAGCAATGCGGGTTCCGCTCCACTCGGTGGCGCAAACCAAGGGGGGGCTCAAACCCCAACGGCAGCCAGCCCTCCAACCAAACCGCCACCACAGTAACATGGGAGGAGCTGTCCAAGGTCATGAAGCAAAAGGACCTCTCCCCGCCTCCGCTCGGCATGCGAGATTTCCTCGCGTGGAAGGACATCTTCCTTGCGTGGGCCGCCGAGCACGGATTCGAGGAAGTCTACCTGTCACAAGCAGCGGATGATGCAGACGAGCGTGTACTTCTGCGCGCCTTCAATGCTCTCGTGCGGGCGTTGCTCGATGATCAAGCCTACGCCAGAGGCCACCTCCGTTTCGGTGGAAAAGACGAGGATCCCGCAAATCCACGCAGCGGAGCTCCTCGACCCTATGAGGCGTGGCAGCACCTCTCCACCCGGTAGGAGGAACGGGGTATGGCCTGGGTCATCACACTGCGTGACAGTGTGATGACCGTTGTGCCCACGCAGGTGCTAGAATCAGTGTGCAGGCTGCACCCTAAGCCAGGAGCGCCCATCGCAGAGTACTGGGACACAGCAATGGATATCCGCCGCTGAATTCTGGGGCTTGGTGCATCCTGGTCAGTGCTGGAGTGGTTAAACCTTGTCCTCCTTCATCTGGGTGAACCTTACAGGGAGTTTCGGAGGGCGCTGCTGAGGAGACTGCGTGTCACCGACATCGAGACCACGGACCTGGTGGAGGTTTTCGGGGAACTACGCCATTACGAAGACATTCTGCGTGGGGAAGCACGAGACGCTGAGACCCCCACGGCCAGCGCTTTTGTTCACCACGCAGCGGCAGGCCCACCTACAGGCTCTAGCGCAGGAGGTGGACAAAGTGGAGGGGGCAGAGGAGGACAGTCAAGTGGAGGGCGAGGTCGCAGTCGGGGTGCAGGAGGATGCAACTGCAACTACTGCGGGCAGGCCGGAAACTATTGGCGGGCGTGCCCACAACTGCAGTGCATCATGACTCCAACTGCACAGCAGCAGCCATATCAGCCGTAGCAGTTTCACCGCCCTCAGCTCGATCAGCAGTTACAGCCACCTTCCTGGTCGAGGCCGGCCCCCATGGGACCACACACACCGGCCCCGTTTGGAGCAGCCACGTTTACAGCACCCTCACTGCAGCTGCCACCGGCATCCCCAGTGATCCAGGGGCTACCGCCACCGTTCTACCAGGGACCACCACCACCGTACCAGGGGCCGTTATACGTGCCGCTGTACACTGCTACACTGGTTCTAGCACCTACATGAGCACAGCGCATTTATTCGGAGATGACAGACATGCAGCAGCGAGCTCCAGCACCTCCACTACCAGGGGTCGTTCTACGTGCCGCCGTACCCTGACTACCCCCATGGAGCTCCAGCCCCCTGAGCCGACCGCCGCAACACAAGCGTCAGGTCAGAGGCTTGGACATACGCATGTCACCACATCTCACGCTCTCCCTATGCATGAATGGATGCATGACACTGTCGCATCGCACCACATGTCCCTGCACAGGCCGTTGTTTGTGTCATTGTATGATGTGCATGATGTTGAAGGAGTGAAGACCGGCTCTGGGGGAAGTTCTAGCGGTGGAGGGTGTGGGGACGGTGGCGTAGCAGGCATCTGGGGGAGTGATTTGGCTCACTGGTGTCTTGTATGTGCCCAAGTTGCAAGTGAACTTGTTGTCCTGTGGGCAGCTGGATCGCCAAGCCAATATGTCCACAGTGATGCAGTAGCAAAGATGCATGCTTTATGATTCGACCGGGGTTTTTTTGGTGGACGGGCCCTTGCATGCTGACATGCTGTATCGCTTGACTCTCTTTCCCTTGGTTCCCACTCACTCCCACCGCCCACAGGCTCACATTGTCACCATGGCAGATGCAAAGCATACAGATATACTTCACAGACGGCTGGCACACATCCACACTGATCTCATCACAGACATGCAAAAGCACTCCTCAGCATGCGGTATCATGCAGGAGGATTGCCCTCATGGACTCGAGGCAGACACATGCCTGGAGTGCCATGAGGGCAAGGCTCGTAGACAGACTTTTCCCAAGTCAGACAGGGACAGCACTGCACCTCTGGAACTGGTCCATGCAGATCTGACTGGACCGACGCCTGTACCCTCAGTCCACTATGGGTCACAGTACAGCCTGACACTGACAGACGGCTTCAGTCATTTTCGCTGGGCGTTCCTGCTAAGTCAGACACTCTCCATGCCATCACAGAATGGATACCACTTGCAGAATGGAAGACAAAGTGCAAGTTGTTGAAACTACGGACTGACAGAGGAGGAGAGTTCATGGGTCCACTGACTGCAGCTCTCAAGGCGCAAGGAATAGAACATTAGACCACAGCGCCATACATCCCCCATCAAAATGGTGTAGCCGAAAGATGGCACAGAACACTTGGCGATGCCCTACGCACACTACTGAGTGAATCAGGCTTGTCCTTTGGGTTTTGGGAGGAAGCAGTGAAGTACATCACCTGGTTGTGGAACAGAGTTCCACAAGGTCCACTGCCCCAGTCAGTCACACCCTGAAAACGTTAGTTTAAGGAAAAAGCGGACCTAACTCCCGCCCGAGTCTGGGGTACCATGGCCTACGTCTGATTTGCCAAGCCACAACGCGAACACAAATTGAGTCCTAGAGGTCGGTGGTGCGTCTTCGTAGGCGTGTCACATGTGTCAAAGGCATGGAGGTTCTGGGACCCCATGAGTCACAGCTTCCTTGAGAGTCGAGACGCTTCCTTCCTGGAGCACATGCCATACAAACAATTCCACAGCTTGAGGCACGTGCCCAACCTGACTAACCCTGAGCACTACCCCCACTACGTGAGTATACCAGTGCTCGTCCCACAGCCAGTCACAGTTCCCACACGCACTGTGGTACAGGAGCAGGGTGTGAGCAACTCTCTGCCCAGAGAGCTCCTAATACCCACTGACCTGGTGAGCACAGAGTCAAGTGTGCCTCAGTCACCCCCTGGGCTGCGAGGTGATGCCTCCACAGATTCAGGAAAAACTGTCACACCCACACCAGGACCGGTGAAACGCACCCTGAGGGACATCCCACATGTGAATTATTGACAGTTATATCACATGGCCTGTCCCAACTCCACTCAGCACCAACAGGTGGAGCCCTGACCCTATCTGAGGCAAGGGGGCGTGCTGATGCACTTGAGTGGGAGAAGGCCATGGCCGCTGAGATCAACGCTCTTCTCGAGCATAAGGTTTTTGAGCTTGTACGTCTTCCACCTGGCCGAAAGGCCATCGATGTGAAGTGGGTCATCAAGTTGAAGAGGAACCTAGCTGGCCTGATTGAGAAACACAAAGCCAGGTTGGTGGCAAAGGGGTTCCATCAAATTCCAGGACAAGATTTCACTGGCACTTATGCCCCAGTAGGCAAGTATAGCACTGGCGGCGTACTGTTGGGTGTGGCATCCCATGAAGACTGGGAAGTTCATCAAATGGATGTCAAGAACACATTTCTGAATGGCCCTCTGGAGGAGGAACTGTATGTTAAACCACCAGAAGGGTTTGAGGATGGAACATATCGCTTCTGGCTACTTCTTAAAGCCCTCTATGGACTGAAGAAAGCACCACGGTGTTGGAACAAAGAGATAAGTTGTACTCTTGCGACTGGGGGATTCACTCAGAGTGTGTGTGATCCTTCCTACTTCCTCCGCTGGGACAATGGGGTACCCGTCGTGCTGCTGGTCTATGTCGATGATCTGATGCTCTTGTCCTGTTTTCTCTCTTTCATCACACGCACAAAGGCCCTACTCACTGAGCACTATAGAATGACGGATCTAGGGGAGGCTAGCAACTTCTTGGGCATGACCATCACCAGAGACAGATCTTCACGCACACTTGCATTGCATCAGGGACGGTTTCTGGCACACCTCAGTGGTCGCTTTCAACACCTTGTACAGCACCTTCCACCACAACACTCACCGATGAGCCCTGATGTGTACACTCGTTTACTGGATGCACGCACCACTGACTACGGTCCGGACTGTGATCCTACACTGTACCAAAAGATTACAGGCAGCCTCTCCTACCTTGCATCCACCACATGTCCAGACATTTCCTGTGCAGTCAACGTGCTGGCCCAGTTTGGCAATCAACCTCGCAGCGCGCATCACAAAGCATTGCTGATACTGCTGCGCTACGTGCTGGACACTGCTGTCTTTGGTCTGGTCTTTTCTCACATCGTATCGTTTGCTGGATGGGTTTTGTGACAGTAACTATGCGCGAGACCGTCAGGCCCGTAGTCGAGGTGGGTATGTGTTTTATCTGTGGGGTACGGCTCTGTCATGACGAAGTGCAAAACAGTCCTGTGTGGCACAAAATGTGGCAGAAGCAGAGTTCATGGCACTGGGTGAAGCGGTGTGTGAGGGCATCTGGCTGGCATGCCTGCTTGGGTCTGAATGCGCAAGCGGTCCCACTGCGCAGCGACAGCTCTGCAGCACGTCGCATTGCCGCAAATGATAGTGTACTGCACCCATGCACGAAGCAAATTGGCGTCGAACATCACTTCGTCCGTGAGGCAGTAGAAGCAGGAGTCATTCAAGTCCAGCCCATCAGTGGAGATGCACAACTGGCGGTCTTCCTCACTAAAGCACTCCCCTCCTCTGCACTTCAACTACAACTCCACCATCTTGGTTGATTACCCCCTGCACACATGGCCAAGGGGGCGTGTAAATTCTCCCTGTATATATGTATGACTCTGCAGTGGCCATGAGTGTGCAGGGCATGCTGACTCAGAGAGCGGAGGTGACGCACAGTGAGCGCGTGCATCGTCATCGAGCACATGAGACATCCACTTCTCTTCCTCTCCTGTGCTCGCTTCCCTCTCGGCAGCAATGCCCCAGTTCCACCCCTTCATCCATGACTACTACTGGATTAGCCATTGGTGACCTGGTCTAGCCTAGCTTTTCTTTGATCCTGCATGCCTAATGCCTGTGTTCGCAGACCTAGATGTGGACCTGGAAAATGAGTGCCGGCGTGCTTCGCTCGCCGGCCGACAGGTGGGCTCGATCAGCGAGTCCCATCCCGTAGAGCTCCTTCTCGCTCCCCTCTAGCACTGGTGTTTTAGTGCGACGACAAATCCATGGCCGTCACTCACCCAACCCTACCTCCCTCAAACTTGCATCAGTTTTTATGAAACAAGTTGCATTAGAACCATTTCGTTCTCCTCATGCTTTTGCAGTATCAATAGTTTGGGGATTTTGTATTGACTTGAGAAATGGGTATATCTCTCAATTAAGACTGCCTCCTGAGTATGCAGCTTATGTAGCCTTTCCACCACTGTGGTGAGTTGTTGGAGAAGATGGATATTGAGGCTTATGAGTAAAAATAGCTTCTAGAAAAAATCATCATTATTGTGTGCTTGTCAACCGGTGCCTCTCGCCATTGTACCAGGTATCGGTTTTCATGGCACCGGCAGGGGTGAGGGATTTGCCGAGTCCGATGGCTCTGTCACCAAGTTTTCCATGACAGTCGACGGTCTATCGCCATTCACTATGTAGCCTGTCCCCATTACCATCTCAGCCACTTGGATAAATTAGTGATGAGTCCAAGGAAGTCACTGTAGTGACTCCAATAACTCAGAGAGAGCCACACAGCCAGAGCTCCTGAAGAGCTTCACGTGCTCAAAGTGCACCCCCATCATGATGGTGTTGAGTACCCACAACTGCGTCCCACCACCAGACCCAAGGCACGTGTAAAGGCGCATGGTGCACCTCCAGTAGTCAGCTACGAACTCTCCAGGACCCTGGCGGAGGGAGTGGAACTTACACAGTCGACCTGCCCTTGTGGCATGAGTCTCCGCAACAAGCAGTGTCAGGGATAACTCCTAGCCTTGGCGTGGGTCTGCTCCGGTCCTCATCCCGGACTCACGAAGAAAGGGACGAAATTCCACCATTGTCTCCCGCGGCATGGCGTAGAACAAACGGTGTATCGCTTTTGCTGCTGTCTGGACCAAGAAAGTGTTGCGGGTCTGGTACTGGCTGTAGTTTTTATGGCCAAATGCCCTCAATGTTGACCCACACCTGGAACAAGGTCTCCCAGCAGTTGAAACCCTAACCACTATCGTAGTGAGGTGGAGGCATCTCAAATTCCTTCAGTTGCCGCTCCGTGGGGAGGATAACCTCAGGCTTGGGGGATGGTGGACAAGATACAGGGAGACCACCAGTGAGGGAAATGCCACCAAAGGTGAATGCAGATGAACGACGTGGCTGATCTTGATAACAAGAAGATGGCAGGATTAGAGGTTGTGACCCAAGACATAACACACAAATGTGCTCCTCAAAGACACGAATCTAGTCCTCACATGTGTCATCTTCAATCTCCTCCCCATCCCAGGTGTCAACCTCTGATAAGGGGTACTTAGGCCATGGCACAATGTGAGGCATAAATTATTGAGCAGATGGCGTACCTCCAGCAGGTCCTCCTGGTGTCTGTTGTGAGGTTCCTAGACGGCCCTCAGTAACCCCACGATCTCCTGTAGTGCGTCAGACTGACGCTACTGCTAGACGCGCATCTCATCCTACGTCTGACAAAGCCTGTTGATTGTGAGTGATTGTGACCGAGGACTCATGATGCCCAAAGAGGATGAAGAGGAGGGGTCTGCTAGACCCTTCCCTTTGTCATGGACTGGCACCATTGGTGATGCCACCTATGGATCGGAATGTCAAAATCGTCCGAACGAGAAACTAACAACGTTTCTCAAGGAGTTGAAATGCTAGTAAAAAATGCTTATGATGATATCAGCTACTTATTTTTGTTTTCAATGACAGTTAGACTCTGCATGACTAAGGAGTGGGGGGTTAACCTCATCATTTCTCGCTTGCGTCAATGCAAGCATTGCGTAGCAACTGTGTAACTCTTGCTCAGCCCGTGTAGTGTTGTGTAATTGCTAACCTGCATAGGACAGCAACCGCGACAGCTACTGTTGTGGCACTACTATTGCTGCAGCTATTGTTGCTGATGGTGCACAACTGCAGCTGCTGCTGCTACTGCAATGCTGCTACAGTTGCTGTTCCTACTGGCATGACAGTAGCTGCAATGCTACTACTACGCTTCTACCGCCTTTGCTACTGCCGCTACACTGCTGCAAGTGCTTGCAGCTGCTGATGTCGCTTCTACTACTCCCTACTGCTGCTACCGCTGCTCGCTGCGATGGCTGCTGCGTGATGCTGTTGCTCGCAGCTACCGCCGCAAACTGTTACAATGAGCAGCTTCTACTTTTTTTGTCTTGTCCTTAGTCGCAACCAGACAAGATGGTGCTGCCACCCGGTGTTTCCACTGTCACTCATTGTAGCTACTCCAACTCATTGTTACTGATGCTGCTGCTGCTACAGTGGTAGCGGTAAGTCACGCCGCCAAGGTCGGTGTTGCCGCCGTCTCTAGCGGTCGTGTGGTGACGCTGATGCTGCTGATGTCACTACAACATCTCTGCTGCCAATTGCTGCTAGGACGGGCCCTGGGACACAGCTACTACAGTGACTCGCACTGCTACTGCCGATGTTGCGTCTCTGCGGTGCAGCTCAGTGAGAAGGGTCTCAGTACTTGTATGCCATGAGAAACTTCCTAGCCTTGCTGTCGCTGACGTGGGGACACATTCCAGCCAGCTGACGTACTAGCAAGCAGGCAAGTGCAAGAAACAGCAGGGGTTGTGCAAGAGAGATACACAAAGTCTCATAAACTTCAATAGCTTTAGTAATGTAGAAAGGGATGAAAACTGAGAAGCACACAGCATAAATACATGCCTCGGTGCACGGCGGGTGACGCTCGCGGCAAAGTCAATTTGCTCTAAACCGGCCAAAAACCACTATTTTGACCATAACTTTGTGCATATGCATCCAAACGGAACATTGTTTGAACCTAGAGACGAAGAACCTTAAGCTAGACGCTTCGATTGGTAGCACAATCAGGATGCATAATGCAAAACATGTCAATCAAGTTTATGAGCCAGTCCACCGAGAAAACTCTAGCGACTACACAAAAAAAAACTACAGAGCACCTTTGCCATTACTCGGGACACCGTGGCAATTATCTGGTAGCTGTTGGTGGATGGAGCTTCCAACCATTGGTGCTCCGATGCCAGCTGGGTCTGCATCATGGATCTGCACGAGCATGGACACGGGCCGAGTGGTCACAGCATGTTACACAAACAGACAGGGATGACTCGAGTGGTCACAGCTTGCCGATCTCATATTTCTCCTCATGACTATCTTGCTAGGATGTGGAAGAGGCTAGACCTTGTACACTCTTAATGCCCTGGTCTGCCTCATGTTGTTTTCTTGTTGGTTTTGGAAGATCTATGATAGTTCCCAGGTATTGATCATACACCGGTGAGTAGCCGCCCTTGGTCAATACCGAGAGGCCGTGCACGACCCCCGGTTGGTGGTGCAGGCTCTCTTGGATTGATGCTCAACGTGAGTGTGCGCTTACCGGTCCTTACACGCTTGCTCCTCCATCCAACACTTGTCTTCGTTGTTCTTCTTCCAAGGCAAACTTCTATATCCATGGCATGCGTGCCACTTGGGGATCTCCCTACTCCCTCGCTTCCCTCACACTCTCTTCATGAGCACACTCAAGGGTCACTACTGGTATGAGATCAGTGAGGATCGTCTTCACTATCACGGACCTTGGGCTCTCAGTAGGTCGCTCTACCCCGCATAACAGATCTCAACATGCACTGTGGACTCTACCGCCCCATGACCTCTACAATTGCACCAGCCATCACCTCAATGACAACGGCCTCTATTGCTATGTTGGCTGCCAATGACACTCTCTGGCCATACCCCAGCCCACGGAATCCCGTCTCGGCTGATACCTGTGGGCTGCGAATCTGCCTCCATCACCGGTCATCTAAACTAGCTGTTGAGGCACACTGGTGCTGTTACTACCGCACCCCCTACGGCTGGTGTTTCTTCCCTTCTTGCAATGTGCAGCCTCTATCACACACACCTGCAGCTCTTCGGCCATTGCCCAACCCACGGTTTCTCATAGTTTGGACATTGCAGGTGGTCGCAACTCTCTCAGCTGCTCTCCACCGCCAACATCTTGTGGATTCCCGCCTCGGTCGAGGATCGTGGCCTACGGTCCAGCCTCCACTCTCTGTTCTCTGAACGCGGGGCCCACACCTTGGATGCCACAGCTGTTGTGGCTGCTCCCACCAATGTCGCATCGGCATCTGCTCACAGCTGCCACACTACTCGCTAGCAGCCGCACTTTGTATCATCTGCTCGCCGCTACTGCTGCAGACTCTACATTCGCAACACTGGATTCATTGCCACTTGATGGGCCTCCTGACAACGAGCTTGACTCGTCCCACCCGGCTACCAAGGAGGCAACATGTGAAGCAGGGCCTCTAGTAGAAGACTGAACAGTGTGGGACCCGTCGCATCCGCAAAACGACCCCGACACTCCGCGGTGAATGCATACGCTGGATGCAGCTAAATGCTAGGAAGAAGCAAGGAAGCGGTAGATTGACCGGCAGGTCTACACAGCTGACGACCTGTCCTCCACTCATTAGCCACCTCCAGGTATGCAACCTGCCGGGACCAACCGGCCTCCTGACTCCGCCCCTGCTGCTCGTCTCGCTGCTGCTGACACCACTGAGATATCAGTGACACACGAAGTTCTTGGCCGGGTTCCGGACCTCCCTTTGCACACAGACACTATCAGCCTTGCTAGTGCTATTCTCAACGCAGTCGCGGGTGCTGCCGCCATATTCACTGCCACTGCCCATGCGAGCAGAGCTCTGACACAAACTGCTATGGGCAGAGCAACAGAGGCATACTCTGAGGCAGTGTCCTCCCTCACTCTCCGACCTACAGCTGCCACCAACATCGCTGCCCAAGTGATGGTTGTCGCCTCTGCCGTGGCTACAGTCGTAGTCACAGCAGCAAACGCGACATCTAGAGCCGTCAACTCCATCCGCGCCTCCACCACTGCAGCCGTCCTTACTCCTACAAGTACAGCCCACACTCCCACGCAGCACGCCACCACTGGTGTTCTCATTCCATCCGCGTCAGCAGCAGTGACAGGAGCCTCCATTTCTGGGCTTCTCAACCTCACGGTTACCATCTCCGCCTAGGTTGCCTTTTTTTCATCCTCGGCCGCAGGGGTGGTGCCGCTGCTCTTCTCCTTGTTGCCACGTCACTACTTTGGTGAGCACTGCCGCTTCCTTCTCTCCCTTGTATTCTACATATTCTACTTTGCATTTTTACATAATTCTCTCATCACCCCACTGCTCCTTCTCCCCGCATCATATCGGATCATGAAGAAAACATTGAAGCACTACAGGCAATGCTTAGTGAAGCCCAGACAGCATGTTGCCAAGTGGAAGAGGAAGTCCAAAAGTGGCTGGATGCACAAAAGGACCTGGCCACCACAGAGACCAATCTGGTCATGGAGCGTCTTTGCTCAGTTTCTGCCCTTGCAGCTGTGATGAATGCGGATGGAGGGGGTTCCTCCACGGCCGACTCCTCGATTACATATGGTGTTACAGCAGTTTCCTCCAACCCCTCTCTGTCTCCTGTCCTTGCTCGTACATTTCTTCCCAATCGGCAGAAAGACTTTGAGAGCTCTCCTCCCTAGTTCACATCAAAGTTCACCTTCTCATCTTGGGAGACGTGCTTCAGCGCTTGGGCGCAGGGGAAGATGCCCTGGGAGTACTACTCCACTTCCAAGCCTCATTTCCTACCTCAGCCTGCTGAGGCCGCACTAGCTGTACAAGCAATCATCAACGCCGGACCTGAGGGCCTCTTGGATGACATGGATACGTACACTGCAGACCCTACACATGGCAACCCTGCAGATCCAGTGGCGGCATATGCCCCCATCCACCGCCGTAAAACTATGACTGGACATGCTACCCAGAACGTTCTTACTGTGAAATTCAACACCCTGCACACGCGCGATGACATGTCTGCTGAAATGTGCTAGACTCGTAGCTTGCGTCTCTTGCGTGATTTGGAAATTGCGGCATCCGGTCCCCTTTCTGCCTGTGTCCATTGTTGTTGGCCTCATTCCTACACTTTATGACCTCTGTTGAACGTTCCTCAGTCTGGACTCATGCGGGTTGCTGATGCGCCGGTCCCTGCTAACTCTCCCTTAGGCTTTGGACCACTCTATGAGTTCACCGCTCCCTGGCATACCGAATGGTGGAACAACTTGCAGAACAAGGGCCTTCATCGGGCCACGCTTGCCACCATTACAACTGTCTCCAGCTCTGCCTCTTCATCCACTCCCTCCTCCTCTCTTACCTCTTGCCTTTCTATCGCAACTGCGGCCCATGGTGCTTGGGGCACTGGGCGCGATGGGAGAGGTGGACAGGGGCGCGGCCGGGGTAAGGGCCGCAGCCGTGGTGGTAAATCCCCTGACATATCTTTTGCCCCAGGCATAGTTACATGCTAGAACTTTGGTACCTCAAGGCACTCGGCACTCAAGTGCGTAGCTCCTCGCAATGATGCTCGTCTCACATTTTTCATGTGTATCCACTAGGCACGCACGGGTGTCAACTCCTCTCCTGCTACTATTGTTGCCACCACGGTGGCTCCGCCTCCTTCTTCTTCCTCCTCTACATCCGCCTTCAGCACCACCATGGCACCCCTCTAGTAGCCAGCTTCTAAGCCTGGGTCCTAGGGTTGGGTGCCTCCGACCCCTGGTCCTGCCTACTATGGACCTCTGTCCTTGTGCTACACAGCTCCAGCCTGGCCCCGTGACAACGGTCACTTCTGTAACACCCGTCCTTCCGACCGTAACTCCGATCCTCGTGATGAGGTGTGTGTCCTGGAGCGCTGTCTCACTGAACTCCTCCAGATTTTTTTTAAGGGAGGTGAGGGCGTGAGTGGCCAATCCCGTGCCTTTGTCTGTGAGTCAGATGGAGTCCTTCATGGCACGTCGTTGGGTTGTGTTCAGGGCGCCTTGCCTGATGACTGTCCTTGGGTTGATGATTGGCAGTTCAGCACAATCTCACATCGTCTCGGTCAGCCACCATCCACACCACCCTCTGGAATTGTTGTTGTGTGTCTCATCTTCCCCTCCACCTGTGTGTTTGGTGGTTTTTGGATCATCGACTCAGGGGCTATCCACCACATGACCTATTATCAATCTTCCTTTTTCTCCCTCGGCCCAATCGGCTTGGTCATCTTTGAGCGCACTGGCTCTGGCTAGCTTCTTTCTGTCCAGGGTGTTAATGTTGTTCATTTTGTTATCCCTGGGGAGGACCTGTTTCTCCATGAAATTCTGTATGTGCCTGATCTTGAGGTCAGCCTTTGCTCTGTCACCATCCTTGACGACCAGGACATGGACTTCTCGTCGAGCCGTGGCGTTGGTATTGTCTCTGTTCTCTCCTCTAGCCATGTGGTTAGAGGCCTCATGGCTGTGATCTTCGCGGCCTGTGTTGTAATCATCTGCTTTTTGTCCCTCCGTCTCTTCCCTTGTCTTCCGTAGCATCTGCTTTTTTTCATGTCACTGCCACACTTTCTCCTGAGCACACTGACCTCTTGCCTCTGCCACATTCACATTCATCGTGTGTCTCCTACACCTCCAACCTGCTGCTGGCCTTGACTCTGCCATGTTTTCACCTACATGCTCCTCCACCTTCCTTGACTGTGCTCAAGGCAAGATGCACCATTCCCCTTTCTCCACCACCGACTCCACCACATCTCATCTCCTTGACCTTGTGCACCTTGATGTCATGGGTCTGTTGCCTCATGACTTCCTGGGTGGCCTTGACCATTATGTCCTCCGCTTGACTGATGTCTTCTCTCGCTACCGTTGGATCTTTATCTTGCGTAATAAAAATTGATGTAACTGATGTCCTTAAATCCTGGCTATCCAAAGCTGAAAGTGCTTGCTTTTCCCCGTGTCTTTCGATACAACCGTGGTGGGGAGTTTCTTGAGTCTCGTGGTGTTTGCATGGAGTCGTCTACTGTTTATAGGCAGCAGCAAAATGGTCTGAAATTTGGAACCGCACCCTGGCTGATGGTGTTCGCTCTCTCATCTCTCCCTCTGGTCAGTCTCCTCTCTTCGCCTTTGAGGCTATGTCCTACATGACGTGAGTGTAAAACCGTGTTCCACAGCCCTCTCCCTCGCCATGTCGCTCCATTCGAATGATAGAATGGTTGTCGTGCTGACCTTTGCCTTGCCCGTGTCTAGCAACCTTTTGCCTCTGGTTGGCTCCCTTTTGACCATCGTGAAGGCAAAAATGTTTCTTATGTGTTTCCCCTTTTCTCCAAAGTTTGATGCTTCTAAGACCCGGTGCATTGTCGTGTGGTTGAGTCCCATGATGCTCTCCTCTTTGAACACCTCTCCTATTCTCTTTGAACACAATCTCCCTCAGTCTGATCCGTCCTCTGTTCTTTCTCTCTCCACACCCTCTTGGTTTGGAGAAATCTCTTAGCCTTCTCCCTCTATCAAGCCTCCTGTTTTCCCCTCGGTGCTTGCTCCTGAGCACGACTCATCCTCTTCCT
Organism: Penium margaritaceum; assembly: GCA_023375785.1. Taxonomy (NCBI): domain Eukaryota; kingdom Viridiplantae; phylum Streptophyta; class Zygnematophyceae; order Desmidiales; family Peniaceae; genus Penium; species Penium margaritaceum. The sequence continues at coordinate 155,475 of SZWC01002581.1, read as the reverse complement.
CTTCTACGTGCACCCCTGTTACCTCTCTACGCTCCTCTCCTCCTGATCTCCCTTCCTCCTCTTCTGATGTCTCCACCAGAGGTGGTTCTTCTCATGTGACCCATCCTGTACCTGCTGACCCTGTGCCTCCCTCGCCTGTGTCTCTTGCACCTATTGTCCCCTCTTCCACCACTACACCACATGTGCCTCCTTACGTCCGTGGTGGTCAGCTTCGTGCTCTGGCTTCTCAAACCTGCACCTCCTCCTCTCATTCTCGACCCTCTACTCCCCCTGGTATCACTGCTGTTGTCCCTGCATTGGACCCTGGGGGAGATCCCAAACCTGTGGTTTCTGGTGAACCCGGCCTGCGGGCCCTTGGCCTCACTGCCACTGCCTTAACCGTTGCGGCTTCAGTGGGCCACCCTAACACCTCTCATGGTTACTCTCTCATTGAATGATAGTTCTGTCAGGCTTGTGATGCCTCTGGTACTGGGCTTGTTGCTTCGTGCTTCGCTGCCACTGGTCTCTCTCCTCTCCCACCTGAACAACTGATGGTGCATGGTACGAACATAGCCGCAGACTTCGCTTTGTGGGAGCATGCTATGCAAGCGAAGCTGGACGCTCTTGCTCACCATGGCATCTACGAGTTGGTGGATCTACCCCCAGGGAGGAAAGCGGTGGCATCCAAGTGGGTGTACCAACGCAAGCTGAAGCCGGACAACACTGTTGAGTGATGCAACGCTCGACTCACAGCAAAGGGATTCTCTCAAGTCCCAGGTGTAAACTTCGATGAGACGTTTACGCCAGTTAGCTAGTACACCACTGCCATAGCCTTGCTCAGCCTGGTTGCCCATAATAGACTAGGAGTTGGAACAAATGGATGGCAACAATACCTTCATTCACGGCAGACATGACAAAGAAAATTATATGGTCCAGTCCAGGGATTCACGGATGGAACCAACAGGGTGTGGCGCCTTCGGAAGGCACTCTAAGGGCTCAAACAGTCTCCACGCTGCTGAAACAAGGAGATCACCGCCACCCTTGAGAAAGGTGGATTCCAAAGGAGTACCGTGGACTCTGCTCTGTTTTTCACTGCACCCTCTCCACCCCTTGTTGTTGTCCTTGTCTATGCGGATGATGTTCTGATTGCCTCTCCCAGCTCCGCAGCTATTCATAATGCAAAGACTCTTCTACAATCACCACAAAAAATGAAGGATATTGGCCCTGCTCGTGTCTTTCTAGGCATGGAGTTGGAGCGCGTCGATCACATTGCACACTACGTGTTCACCAAGCTACGTATGTCCGTGTCCTGGGAGAGCTCTTTACGCCCCTTTTGGTAGCGGTCCCTTCGGCCTCCACCCCCATGACCCCAGCGGGCCAAACGCTGCTGAAGCCTCTAGACGTGTCGAAATTCGGGGAGAAAGTTGATATGACAGATAACTTGAGGATCATTGATTCCTTGATGTATCTTGCCACCACCACTCCTGATAACATTGCCTTTACTATAAAATTTCTCTCCCAAATCTCTCAGTGTCCTATGGAGTGTCATCTTGAGGCTACGCTTCACGGGGTGAAATATGCACTCTCTATGCTTGCACGAGGCTGTATTTTTGTTCACAGACCTCAATCATTGTGGATGGATTCGTGGACAATGAGTGGGCACATGACATTGATGCACGGATTTCTAATTGGTGGAACTGTTCTGTCATGGAAAAACGACAAGCAGGGGTGTGTAGCCCGAAGTAGAGCTACGGCTGAGTACATGGCCCTTGGTGCAGATACATGTGAAGCTGTCTGGCTCTGTCGCTTACTGCAGGAACTGCGCGTCCCCATTCGCTGCATCACACTACGCTGTGACAATCAAAGCACAAAATCCATTACCAAAAAAATGGCATGCACTACTCTCGTACCAAGCACATTAATGTGGAACATCATTTTGTTCGTAAGTGTATTGTTGTTGGCATTGTTCGAGTCGCTTGGCTGGATGCACAATCACAGAGGGATGATTTCCTCACCAAGGCTCTCGGCAGAAATGTTTTCAAGTGTCCCGTTCATGTTGTTGGACTTGCATGTCGCCATGACTCTGGGTGACATGGGCTAGTTGTTTGCCTGATAGTTTTCACCACCACACTCATGCATCCTCGTGTGTGACATCAGGTGTACATGTGGGTTGACTGCTTGCGAGTCATGGGGGAGTGTTGAAGTTGCGTCCAGTTCTTGGCCACTCCAGTTCCTGCCCTCTTGCCTCACCTCACATGCTCACACACACATGTGCAGGAAATTACATTATCATGCCTTCACTTGGGGAGTCACCACTCAAGACCAACATGGTTGCTGGCACCAATCTCACCAGGCATTCACCAAGCTCTCCAGGGATGCCCCTTGGAATAACCTGTTTATTTCCTATTTCTCCTCATGACTATCTTGCTACGATGTGGAAGAGGCTAGATCTCGTACAGTCTGAATGCCCTGGTCTGCCTCATGTTCTTTGCTTGTGGGTTTTGGGGGAGCTGCAATAGTTGCCGGGTGTTGATCCTTAGGGGGCCACCGTGTCGGTTGTTGGCCGTACACCGGTGAGTAGCCGCACTCGGTTAATAGCGAGAGGTCGGGTTTGACCCTCGGGTGGCGGAGCAGGCTCGATCGATTTTATGCTCGACGCGAGTGTGCGCTTACCGGTCCTTACATGCTCGCTCCCCCACCCAACACTTGGGTTCATTGTTTTTCACATTCATGGTGTGCGTGTCATGTGGGGATCTTGTTGGTTTTTGCGCATCCTCATTGTGCTCTGTTGTATCCTCCCGGCTTGTGTACATCAGCATGCAGATGACTGACGGTGAGACTCAACGCTGCTGGAGTGTCGTCCGGTGGAGCCGACGCACGCTAAGGCCTACTCGCAGTTCGCTGGAGCCTCCTCTCTCCTCGGCGGTCGGGCCGCCAGCGGTCACTGCCACCACAGATGCTGTCTACATGCGCGCTGGATCTGACTACCATTGTGTCTACAGCATCATGCTCTGCCTAGGGTCCATGTCTCATGTTGTGTGGCAATGTTTGGCATCATGGACCATCGTAGGTACTGCCTGGGTTCAGGCAGCCATAATTCTTTGCTGGTATTTTTCTAGCTGTTTTTGACCGCACGACTGCGTTCACAGCATCGGTATTATGGTATGGTCCAGTTTTCAGGCGAAACGGACGACACCCGGGTTTTGGGCTGTCGGCCGTCTGGCAGGGCTCACCAAGAAAACCGTGCCTGCCATAAAATAGGTCTAGGTCTATTTTCTGATTGGCTGGTTAGCTAAGTAACAAGCTTTACAGAGCTTAGTCGGAGCTAAAACTTGGAGGGGTCTCCCATTGTTGCTCATTCTTTATTCCTAATCAGTCACTTTCAGTTTTCAGCTGCTTTCTGGCGCTAACACTGGCGCGCGCATTTCTGAGTAACAAACCCAGAGCATCCAGACTTAGACTCTAGAGCAGCAGACTCAGTGGGCAGCAGACATAAGCAACAAGCGTGGAAGCCAGCACACTGCATCAACAACGCTGCTGCCCCAATCTGCAGCCTAGCTTTTCCATTTTGTTATTAGAGCCAGAGAGTAGCAGCAGCAACACCGGACTGGCGTATAGGTGCCAGACAACGCCGGCGGACCCCCATACGTGCACTACATGGGAAATGCTGCCGGATTTTTTCCGGCAGCATTGACCCTGGTGGGGGCGTCAGATTTTTCCCATGGCCACTGGGCCAGGGGACATGCTGCCGGATATTCCGGCAGCACTGACCCCCACGCGTGACGCGACGAGGTGAGCGGCAGGCCACGTCCGACACCTGCGGGTGACGACGCACGCGGCAACGTCACCCAGGTGTAGTGACTGGCGCCAGCGAGCAGCAGTAGCAGCCTGCAGCAGCAACAGCGGCGGCAGGCAACAGCAGCGAGCAGTGGCAACAGCAGCCAGCAGCAACTGTGTGCAGCAGTAGCAACTAGCAGCAATAGCAGCTCATAGCAGCTTGCAGCAGCAGCACCCTGCAGTAGCAAGCAGCAACGGCGGCCAGTAGCAACAGCTCGTAACAACAACAACAGCGGCAACGAGCAGCAGCAGTAGCACTGAGCAGCAACAGCAGCAGGCTGCAGCAGTCGTAGCAGCAAGCAACAGTAGCAGCCGGCTGTAGCAGCAGCAACAGCGAGCAGCAGTCGGCAGCAACAAGCAGCGGCTGCTGCTGCTCGCAGCCCGCAACTCACCGCGAGTGATGGGTTGCAAGTAGCGAGCCCGCTGCTCGCAGCGAGCAGTAGACTGCTGACAGCGAGCAGCGAGGTTGCTGCTCGTAGCCCGCTGCCCACATCAAGCAGCAAAGCTCGCTGTGACAGACGAAAGAGAAAAAATATGAGGAGAAAAAAAATCCCCCACCCCAGCAGCAGCCGCCATAGCTGCTACAGCAGCCACAGCAGCCACAATAGCACGCAACAGAAGTAGCAGCAGCAACAGTAGCAGCTGCTGTTGTAACAACAGCCGTAGTAGCAGCAATAGCAGCTGTAGCAGCAGCAATAGCAGCAACAGTAGTCACAGTAGCAGCAGCGGCCAGAAATGGCAGCAATTGCAATAGCGGTAGTAGTAGCATCAGTAACAACAGCCGCTACAGTCACGTAGTAGCGGCCCCAACAACGGTCGCTGCTGACATCAGCATCCCACCGCTGACATCACTGCTGACGTTATTATTGACGTCATCAACACACACAAAAAGGGAAAGGGAGGAAGAAACTCTACATCAGCAGCCCTATAGATAACGCGGCGGCAGCTGCTGATGTCAGCCGTCCTATGCTGACGTCCCTACTGACATCGGCAGCATAAAGAGAAAACAAAGAGAGGGGGCACCAAAATCCACCATGGCTAACAGCCCCAGTGGGGAGGGGTCCTCCTCCGTTGGGGGGACCCCCAGCCGCCCTTTCTTACAAAAGCTACAGCAGCTATAGCAGCAGCAGCCCACAGGCGTCGTCGCCGGCACCCCTGACCCCCTGGCTGTCATTCAGCAACAGCTCGCCGCCTTGACGCAGCAGCTTGCAGCACTGCAGCCACTGGTCTCATGGACTCCCACCAGTGCCCCGCTGCCGTTCATTCCTCCTGGGCACGCCAGTTCCACTGTGTCCACTGCCACGCATTACCTGGCGTAGCAGCAGACTCAGTGCCAGCGGCAGACAGTGACCTCCGTCCTTGGCCCCACTCTGGGCGCCGGCCGCAGGCAAAAGGATTTTGAGACGCCGCCCCTGCCACTTCAATCTGGCGAGCAGTTCCGGAGCTAGGAGCTCAGCTTCCGCATCTGGGCACAGGGTGAAGGCTTGTGGACCTATTACACCCCTCTGTTTGACTCCACTCAGGCCGACCAGTTTTATGACACTGGTCGCGCCGTACGCGCCCTCGTCCCCGTCGCTCCTCCGGCTTCCCGCCTAGCCCTAGAGCCCTTTCTCGGCGAATTCACCGCTGGCGGCACCCCAGAAACTGCATTCGCATGGCACGTCCTCACCCGTCCCCATCGCCTATCCAGTGAAGCTGAGACCAGCCGCCTGCTGCGAGAGTTTAACTCCCTCCACATGGAGGAGACCGAGACAGTCACCGCTTACTAACAGCGGGCTGAGGACATCCTCCGTCGCCTAGGCACCTCTACTCCACCCCCTCTGGCTGCGCTCCTCACCATCAAGCGCGGTGCCACCGACGCCTATGCAAACATCTTCGTACACTACTCCTAGGATATCCTCTCCATGATGGCGACCCAGGGTACCCTCATGCCTTAGGCATACGAGCTCTTTCTCACGATTGAGGAAGCTCGTCTGGAGTCCCGCCTCCAGCACACAGAGGCCATTACCTCCCCTGCCGTCGCTTTAGTGGCCGTCGCTTCCCCCACAGCGGCTACCTCCACCAGCTCCTCGTTGCTGGGGAAGAAGAAGAAACGGAGCAAGAAAGGCAAGGGTCACCAGCAATAGCAGCAGCAGTAGTTGACTGGGTCCAGCGGTGGTGGCTCGGTCTGCCACAACTGTGGCCAGCCAGGGCACGGGTGGTACACATGCCCGCTACCAACGGACGAGGCGTGCGTCATTGCCACCATGCGTCGCCAGTGGGAGCACCGTCTCGCCTCTGCCGCCGTAGCTATTGCCGCCCCTGATGCCTCGACCTCGTCCAGTAGCTCCACTCCTCCGACCGCCACACCTGTCCCGCAGACGCCAGCTCCACAGCAGCATCATCTGCAGCCGTCGACGCCTCCGTTCCCTTCGCCGGGGCAGTCCTCCTCCTATCCAGGCTCAGGAGCTATCACTCCGCACTCAGTCTACACTCCCGGGTCATCCATGCGTGAGCGTCAGCTGGATCAGTTTATTGCGCTTCAACTCGGCCTACCTTGCCCTCCCCCCAGGGAAGTGCGAGTTGCGTCACATCCTGCTCGTCCTCCTCACCCTGCTTGACTGAGAATGAGCTGCGGTCATGTCCTGCTTCTTCGTCTGTCTCACCGTCTTCTGTGATCTCCTCTACCCCCCTTCGTGACGACGTCACGTGGTTTGATGATTGGCAGTCTCGGTTCGCGCCCCCTTCCAAGGCGTCTGCGTCTCTCGCTTTCTGCCATGTGACTGTGAGTGATCTAGCGACTCTGGTCCAGGACCTGCTGAGACCTGGATCATCGACTCCGGAGCCACGCATCACATGACGGCCTCTCATGAGGCCTTTAGTATGCTTGGTCTTGTTGGCGATGTCTGCGGTGTGCGGACGGGCTCCGGCCAAGTGTTACCTGTCAGCGGCGTTGGCGTCGTTCATTTCCATGGTCCTGCCGGTGATGTCTTCGTGACCGATATCCTCTTCGTCTCAGGTCTTGAGCTCAGCCTCCTCTCCGTCACTTCCCTTGACTGCATGAGTATGGACGGTGTGCACTCGCGTGGTGTTGGAACGGTGCCGTTGCGTCCGTCTGGTCTTGTCGTTTTTCACGCCACCGCCCGTGGAAACCTGTGGCATGTCCCTCGCATGTCCTCCTCTCCTTCTGTCCCCTCCCAGTCGGCCGCCACAGGCCATGTGTTTGTCACCAGTACGCTCTCTACGCAGCACACCCGCCTCCTACACCGCCACCTTTGCCACGTCCACTCTACAGCCATCGATAGCATGCTCCACACCCAGCCGGCCAAGGGCCTTGACCTAGACACTTTCCCTTGGCCGTACCCCACGGAGTGCATTGATTGTGCTCAGGGCAAGATACACCGGTCCACATACCCTCAGTATTCCTCCCGTGTGTCCGCCCCTCTAGACCTGGTCCATTCCGATGTCATGGGTCCCTTTCCTACCAAGTCCGTCGGCGAGTGTGGCCGATATGTCCTCACCCTCACTCACGACTACTCTCGCTACCGCTGGGCCTTTTGCCTCCGGCAAAAGAGCGATGTCGCCCGCACCATTCAGGACTGGCTTGTCCTTGCAGAGCGCGAATGTGGCCGATCTCTTTGTCGCTTTTGCTCCGATCGCGGTGGTGAGTATATAGGCGAGACCACGACGTTTCTCGCTTCCCACGGTGTCCACCACGAGACGTCAGCGTCCTACATACCCGCTCAGAACGGCGTCTCTGAGCGGTGGAACCCTATTATGACCGACGCCATCCGCACCATGTGGATTGAGTCTGGTCTCTCCGATGGCTTCTACTTTGAAGCCGTGGCTTACATGACATGGGTGTGGAACCGGATTCCCCACGGGCCTCTTCCCCGCCAATCCACGCCGTACTAGCACTGGTGCGGTCAGCGCTTTGACCTCTGACTGGCTCGTGTCTGGGGCTGCGTGGCCATCGTGTGGCTGCCCGCCCTGCAGTAGGACGGCAAGCTTGCCCCCCGCAGTAGTCCTTGCACCTTTCTCGGCGTCTCTCGTCGGTCCAAGGCCTGGCGCTTCTCGGATCCGTCCCAGAACTGCATCATCGAGTCCCGCGATGCCCTCTTCTTTGAGGAGCTGTTTCCACGCAATCTTATTCGCTCCGGCTCGTCCGTGTCCCTCCCGTCGCGTGGGGAAGTGGTGAGTCCATCCTCATGTCTGCCGCTTCGAGGTGACACATCACTTCGTCCCTCTGAGCCGGTAGTCCCAATCGCGTCCGCTGGCCCCTCCGGGCCAACAACCCCAGTCGTGCTCGCTGACCCTTCCGAGCCAACAACCCCAGTTGCGCCCGCTTGCCTTTGGGGGCCAGCAGCCCCACCCGCATCAGCTGGCCCCTCCGAGCCAGCAGTCCCAGTCGCGCCTGCTGACCCCTCCGAGCCAACAGCCCCAGTTGCGCCTGCTGGCCTCTCAAGGTCGGTAGCCCTAGTCGCGTCGCTGGCCCCTCAGGCGGGCGGTCCCAGTCGCGCCCGTTGGCCCCTCCAGGCCAGCAGTCCCAGTCGCACCTGCTGGCCCCTCCGGGCCGGCAGCCCCAATCGCACCCGCTGGCCCTTCGAGGCCGACTGCCCTAGTCGCATCCCCCGGCCCCTCCGGGCCAGCAGCTCGAGTCGCCCCTGCTGGCCCCTCCGGGCCTGCAGTCCCAGTCGCGTCCGTTCATCGCTCCGTGCTAAAAACCACGTCCGCCTCTGTTAGCCCGTCGGACTCGGTGCCATCTCCTGCTCTACCGCGCTACACGCGTGGCCCAGGCGGCAGCCTACGACCGAGGCCGTCAGTGAGCGCACAGACCGTCGCACAGTGCCTTGTGTCCCCTCGGCCCCCTGTCGCTCCACGTGTCTCCTCCACTCCTACGGTCGTGAGAGGGGACCATGGCACCAAGGCCCTCGGCCCGACCACTTCGGCCATCATTGCAGACCTTCACTTGAGCTCCACACCGGACTATGCCATGCTCCATCACGAGCATCGGCATGCCGTTATGGCAGCACTCGCGCGCATCCCACCTGGGGCTCAAGATGCACACGCTCTCTCAGTCAGCTCCATATCACGGCTGGAGGACCCAGCCACCCTACGCGAGGCTCGAGCCTCTCCTGAGGCCACACATTGGGATGCTGCCTGCGCCGATAAGCTCGCTGCTATCCGGGAGCACCATGTGTATGAACTCATCGACCTCCCTCCAGGTCGGAAGGCCATCGGTGTCAAGTGGGTCTTCCGACACAAATGGAAGCCGGACGGGTCTTTGGACAAGTACAAGGCCCGCCTCATAGCCAAGGGGTTTGCTCAGGTCCCCGGGATTGACTACGACCGGATCTTTGCCCCAGTTGGTCGGTTCTCAACTAGTCAGGCGCTCTTCAACCTGGTTGCCCAGCATGGGTGGGAACTGCATCAGATGGACGTGAGCAACGCCTTCCTCCATGGCTCACTAGAGGGTGAGGAGATCTACATGGTGCAGCCCCCAGGCTTCGACAACGGCACTAGGAGTCTGGCGGCTGCCTAAGGCCTCTATGGTCTGAAGCAGTCGCCTCGGTGCTGGAACCTGGAGATCAGCAGCACTCTCCTCCGCGGTGGCCTCCTGCGTAGCACCGCTGACCCCGCACTGTTCATCAGTCCGTGAGGCCAGACCTTCGTCGTTGTTCTGGTCTACGTCGACGATCTACTCATTGCGTCGCCGGACATGGCTACCATCCAGCGTGTCAAGGACCTGCTGCACACCGCCTACCAGATGAAGGATCTCAGGGCTGCCCGAGTCTTCCTGGGCATGGAGCTCGAGCATGATCGCTCCCATGGTATCCTGCACATCCACCAGGCTGCCTGTGTGCAGACCCTGTCCACTCATTTTGCCGAGAATTTACCCCTCGTGCCGAGCGCATCTTTACTCATGTCACCTGATGGTCAGGTAAAGCTCAAGATTCCTGACCCAGTTGTTGTGGGGGAGCCAGTTGACGTGACCACGTATCTGCGAGTCATCGGGTCACGAATGTTCCTGGCGATGACGACGCGTCCAGACATCGCGTTCTCCATCAACCTCGTGGCTCAATTTTCTCAAGAGCTACGTCACCTCCACTTCCAGGTCTCAATGCGAGTACTAAACTATGTCATCTTGACTCCTCGGCGAGGTCTCATGTTCAGTCGCCAGTTGTGTGTGGTCGCGGTGGGCTACACCGACAGTGACTGGGCCGGCTGTCCGGACCGTAAGTCACATAGGTTGGCTCTTTCTGATCGGTGGTACAGCTATCTCCTGGCGCAGTGGCAAGCAGGGATGCATTGCACGCAGCACTGCTGAGGCTGAGTACATGGCTCTTGGCTCAGGCGCGTGTGAGAGTGTGTGGTTGCGTCGACTGTTGTCCGAGTTGCGTCAGTTCATCGCATTGTGACAATGAGAGTGACATGGCCATCGCCGACAATGACGGCGTGCATCACACACGCACAAAACACATCAGCGTTGAGTATCACTATGTGAGTTCGTTGTTGCATGACGGCATCATCAGCAGTGTGTGGGTTGAGACAGCACGGGAGCTGGCTGACTTCTTGACCAATGCACTGAAGCGCGACTCGTTCAAGAAGGCTGTGAGTCCGGTCGGTGTGCATCCGTGAGTTGCGCTCTTTGTCCCTGCCTGCGTCTCTGCATGCCCTGGGGGAGTCCGATTGTTGACTGTGTCTCTGCCCGCCCATGTGCACTATGCCTTGCTTCCCTCACACTCTCTTTTTGAGCATACTCGAGGGTAACTACAAGATGCGGGTGATACCGTCATGATGGATATCCAACGGTGGCCGTGAGTTATGGACTTCATCTGGATGGCTTGTTTTTGCCACTAAAGCTTGCATTACACTTGCATCATTCTCAGCCGTTTTGGGGCTCTTGTGTTTGGCTCTCTCTATTCTACATTTTTTTCGATAAAAGGGCCATTGGTCTGAAAAGGCTTGTTACCGTAGTGACATCCACATTCGTCCTAAATATTTATTTTTGGTTCGCCCATGTGTTCCCTAAAAAACTCTTTTGCGTATGGGCGAGTCACCCCTGAAATTCCGGAATTTGGCCATGTTTTTCGCCTATTCATGTTCCTAAAATAATTCCCAAAAAAACCATGTGTGGTTCAAATTTATTGGGAGCATCATGGGGCAAATTTCTGGTTAGCCAAAGAAAGTGGTACACATGGTGAAATAGGTAACAGATGCAGTCCAAATCCTAGCACAGGCCGAGGCGTCACGCGATGAAGAAAAGCGTCACGCGATGACGTCCTCCGGCTCTGGCTCTACGTTGTCCTTGAACAGATCACTGCCCTGCGCAACAGCCTCCTCAGCCGCACCTTCGCGGAAGGCAGCTTCATTGCAACGGCCAAACCCACAAGCGTCCCAGGCATGCAAGACGAGGTCCTTGTTGTTCATGAGCCTAAGCCAAGAGTGCAACACCCATGTCATGCCTAGGTTCCTCATCTTTGCTAATCCTAGGTCAATTTTCCCGTTGTTCCCGGCATTGAGACTGATGCGGACCTCATTTGAGTGCCACTCATTGTAGGCGGCCTCAATGGCCGCCTTGAAAGGCCGCTGAAGGCCAACATCGGCCGGCTGTGCCTTAGAGGTACAGCCGGCCGGGATGAACAACAGTCGCACGTAGGGGTAGTGAGNCCAGTCGCGGGTCGTCTTGGCGTTAGCCCAATGGTTGCTTGTGTGCGTCAATGAAAAGTGGTGGTCCTCTGTCGCTCGTCGTGCGTCCGCGTTGTCCGGGTGGCACCGCTCGGTCTTTCCTGCGTAGATCAGCTGCAACGGCAACATGGTGCCGGCCATGCTGGACGCGACCAAAGCGGTGATTTGCCGCTTGTCGTCAAGAGCCGCGATCGCCACTTCCTTTGCACCCATAGGCGCGTAGGTTCGGTCGCCTGCAACGACAAGAGGTGTGGTTAGAACGGGGTGCAAGAGGATGACAGTGCGGGCAACGATTTTAGGCATGTGAAGAACGTACCGGTCGGCACCATGGTGATGCCGGTGTGGTCGGCATTGACCACGAACGTGGGGTCGATGTTGTGGATGACCATCAACGCCGCCACTCGCTTGTGCATTGTGAGGACGGCTTCCTCCCAGTTGCGCGGGAGCTTTTGTGCCACCGTAGTCCCACTCCGGTGGCTCCACTTCATGCGCTCTCGCACAAACGCACGGATCCACGAGCGGCTGAAGGTCATGCTTCCTCCATTCGCCGGCAACTCGTCCGGGTAGTGGTCAAGGGTGAGCGCGTGGAGGACGCCGCGGATCGTTGCCAAGTTGATGATCGTTCCCGCTTCACGCATCTTGGTCACCGTGGTGATGACAAGGTGTGCAAAGTCAAGATGGCGGTCAAAGAATGATGAACGACCACGGCAACCATGAGTGCGCTTGGCCGTAGCACCTTGAACTTTGATTTCCACGACATGGGTTAAGTATGGAGCAAACTTCTCCAACAAGACAACACCCTTCGGCTCGTACCAGCCACGGATTGTAGAAGGGGCCAACTGGTCGTACACGCACCGTCCGCCGGGCTCACGGTACAACTTCCGTAGCAGTTTGACCGCCTGGTAGGCATTCCCGCCGGCCATCATGGCGCCGTGAATCCGGGGAAGGTGGCCATCCCCCAACCAGTTGACGTACGGCGACCTTGAAGCGTTCGTAGGCGACGGATCGTCCGTTGCCTCTTCTCCATTGGGCTCCTCCACTTCGACAGGGGGAGTGGGCGGTGGAGGAGGCAGGCGCGCTGGAGTGGTTGCCTTGGGATTTGCGGGGAGTGCAGTGACGTCGGCCGCGGCGAGTGTCAAGACGGACGCCTTCTTGGGTGGGCGTCCCGGTTGTCTCTTCTTTGGCAAGCCGCAAGGCTTCGGGTGTGCTGCCTTGTGAGCATCGAACCGCCATTGGCGCTCTTCAGCAGCCTCCTCAGGAGACAGGCGTCTGAAGTTGAATGCGAGGAGGGACATGTGGCGGAGTGAGGTGGACTGACGAGGAAAAGCAAGCTTTGCAATGGCTAATGAACTCTCAGTCTAAGTCCACGCAAGGAGCTCGCGACTCTCTGCACTACGCGACTCGCTTCGTGCAATTCGAGCAGCAAAGTCGCGGCGCTCAGTTGGCCAGATGAGGGGTCACATCTGACGGCCTCGCGTGTGAGAAGATTCCAGGAAGCTTCCTAGCCTTTCTGCTTGCTAGCCTGACAGCACGGGTCTGGCTGGTTGACACACAGGTTATGCAAGGGACAGCAAGGGTAGGGAGAGACACGTGCACTTGTATCTCAAGCTTCAACTGAAGTAAATGCAGAGAGGAATAACAAATGACAGGTCCACAGCATAAATAGCCGCCGTGGCTCACGGCGGGTGGCGCACACGGCGGTGCCTGTCAAACCTGAACCGGCCCAAAACCACTGTTTTGGCCATAATTTTGCGCACAAGCGTCCAAACGGAGCGCCGTCTGATCCTACGGATGCACGACNACACGCCTACGTCCGGGAACAGCCGGAGAGTGTAAGAAAACAAACATGTAAATCAGCCTGGCAGGGCTGTCCACCGAGAAAATCCTGAAGACCTCCAAACGTAGTCCGTGGGCTGTGGGAGCCCTCTGGTACACTGGGTAGGCTGCCAGGCTGCCTCCAGCGGGTGGAGCATCACCTCAGGGAACTCTGTCTCCAGCTGGGTCCGCCTCAAGGATCTGCACGAGCATGGACACGGCCGAGTGGTCACAACCAACTGTACAACTGTGTATGACTGACAACATCACAACACTCCCCCATGACCCGATGGTACGCATGTCCATACACGTGCAGAACGCGTGCCGGTGCAACACAGAGTGCTCAACAGGGACCCGGACAATCACCCACTCTCGGACAGGGGTCGCAATCCGACGGAACGAACAGCCCCGAGGAACTTCCCACGTGCCAGTGCCTTGGTCAGGAAGTCAGCACGCTGCAAGTCTGTGCCCACCCAGACGATGGAGATCAACTGCCGCTCCACCAGATCGCGAACAAAATGTTACTCGACAGCGATGTGCTTCGTGCGTGCGTGGAACACACCAGAGTTCTCAGCGATCGCGAGAGCACTCTGGTTGTCGCATCGGAGGATGATGGTAGGCACGGACTGACCCAAGCACTGGAACAACCGCTGCAGCCACACCGCCTCAGCGGCGCCAGCGCCCAGAGTAACATACTCAGCCTCTGAGGAGCTGCGAGCAATTCACCCTTGCTTGCCGCTGCGCCAAGACACAGCGGTGCCACCAAGCAGGAACACGTAACCCGTGCGGCTGCGTCCATCAGGACTCCATGCCCAATCGCTGTCGGTGTATCCATCTACCACAACCGAGCACTGTCTCCGAAAGCAGAGACCGTGATACGATGTGGAGACCACGTACCGGACGACTCACAAAGCTGCGTGCAGAGCGCGAGCCCGAGGGGACTGACTCAACTGTGCGAGTAGGTTGACAACGAACGCAATGTCGGGACGCGTGGTCGTGGCCAAGTACATCAGTGAGCAAATGATGTGCAAGTACAGGATCACGTCCACAGTCTCGCCCAGATCGGCTGGGTCTGTCACCTTCAGGGCATCCTGCCCGTCGGGAGTGATGGGTGACGAGGCGGCGGGAACAGCGCCAAGGAGGTCAACAAACCGCTCCCCCACAACCTGTGCATATCGTGCCTGATGGAGGAGGAGTGTCCGTCGACAACGATCACGCACAATCTCCATCCCGAGGAAAACAGCCGCTGGACCAAGGTCCTTCATCTTGTAGGCAGCCTGCAGGACCGCCTTGGCCTCCTTCATGGCCTCCAGTGAAGGAGACGCAATCAGGAGATCGTCCACATACACCAGAATGGCAGTGAGGTGCTCGGCTGTCCGTCGGATGAAAAGTGACGGGTCGGCATCACTCTGGATGTACTCGGCCTGAGTGAGGGTGCGAGTGATCTCTCGGTACCAGCACCGGGGCGACTGCTTCAAGCCATACAAGGCCTTGCGCAAGCGCCAGACCTTGTTGCCTTTGGCCTCAAACCCAGGTGGCTGGACCATGTAGATCTCCTCCTCCAAGGTGCCTTGGAGGAACGCATTGTTCACATCCATCTGGTGCAGCTCCCAGTCATGGTGAGCGACCACACCAAGCAGCGCGCGAGCTGTGGTCATGCGTCCAACAGGGGCAAAGGTGTCAGTGAAGTCGATCCCCTCAACCTGAGAGAATCCCTTGGCAGTCAAGCGGGCCTTGTAGCGGTCCAGTGAGTCGTCAGGCTTCACCTTCTTGCGGAAGACCCACTTGGCCTGCACGAACTTCCGTCCCTCAGGACGGTCGACCAGCTCAAAGACTCCGTGCTCCCGGATGGCCCTGAGCTCGTCCTCACAGGCGGCCCGCCACTGCTCAGCATCCTCTCCTGAGAGAGCCTCCTTTAACGTGTCTGGATCAGGGACCGTCAAAGGGGAGCTCCGGGTGGCCAGGAAACATGCCTCATGGGTCGGACGGACCGCAACTAGGTCAGCGGCAGCTGCCTGTGCAGCCTCGTGCTCGTCAGCGATTAGCTGGTGCCCAATGGGACAAGTTGGGTGCACCTCCGTGTAGGTGCCTTGGACACTTAGGCCGAGAGCCTTTGTGCCAGGGTCACCACTGTGCACGCTGCGCGTGCGTCGTCTGGGTGGCGCAACCGCAGTCGAAGGTGCTCGTGAGGCCAGTGGGCGGAGACGCCCACCTGGTCCACGGGAGTAGCCCGAGTCTGAGCTGACCGACGGTTCTAGCACAGGGAGGGCAGGTGCTGTCTCTGGAGATGCTGCAGGCGTGGGCGAGACAGGCACGGCAGGCGCGGGTGAAACAGGCGCTGCAGGCACGGACGAGACGGTCGCGGCAGGCGCGGGCGAGAAAGTCGCGGCGGGCGCGGGTGAGGCAGGCGCCGCAGGCGAAGAGGCGGCAGGTGCAGCCCCGGCAGGCGAAGCAGGCGCTGCAGGTACGAGCGAAGCAGGCGCTGCAGGTGCGGGCGAAGCAGGCGCTGACGGTGCGGGCGAAGCAGGCGCTGCAGGTGCGGACGAAGCAGGCGCTGCAGGTGCGGGCGAGGCAGTCGCGGCAGGCGCGGGCGAGGCAGTCGCGGTAGGCGCGGGTGAGGCAGGCGCGGCAGGCACAGGCGAGACAGTCGTGGCGGGCGCAAGTTGGGCAGGCGTAGAGACTACAGGCCCGACAACAATGATGGCCGGGTCAATGGTGGCCAGCGATGGTCCCACCCCGGAGGCACCCCGGACGGACTCACCCTGTGGGGTAGACTCCCCCATCCAACGGGAGGCCTCACAGGTGGGAACGTGAGACGCTGCCTGGGTGAGAATGGCAGACAGGTCGCGGTACGACAGTGCCTCAAAAAACAGCGCGTCGCGCGACTCAACGATGCGGTGGCGACCCGCATCCCAGAAACGCCACGCTTTGGAGCGCGAGGAGACACCGAGGAAGGCACACATCCGATCGCGCGAAGAGACCTTGGACCCCTGCTGGTCCTCGGTGTACCAGACACAGGCCAAGGAGCCCCAGACGCGAGCAAGCCTGAGGTCCGCACGGTGATCGAACCACAGCTCATACGGCGTGACGTGGTCCGGCAAGGGACCATGCGGGAGGCGGTTCCAGACCCACATCATGTAGGCGAAGCCCTCGAAGGCGAAGGACTCTGGGAGACCGCACTCAGCGCGCATGGCGCGAACCGCGTCCTCCATGGTGCGCTTCCAGCGCTCGGACACACCGTTCTGCTGTGGCGTAGCAGGGGCCGAGAGCTGGTGACAGATACCAAGCTCGGCGAAGTGAGTGGTCAGCTCACCGAGATACTCACCGCCGCGGTCAGAGCGGAAGGTGTGGAGGGAGTGACGAGACTGACGCTCGGCCATCACGAGCCACAAGCGCACGGCTAGAGCGGCATCACTCTTGTGGCGGAGGCAGTAGACCCACCGCATGCGGGTGAAGTCATCCGTGAGGGTAAGAACATACCGACCACGGTCAGCGACAGACTCGACAGGAAGAGGTCCAAGGAGGTCCGAGTGGACAAGCTCCAGGGGACGCTGCGCGCGAGTGACGGAGGCAGGGTAGGTGCATCGATGCATCTTGCCCTGAGCGCAGAACAGACAGTCGGTCTTGGGCGACTTCTCGAAGGAAGCCGCGTCAAGACCGAGAGCGGGCTGTGTACGAATGAGCCTGGACACAGTGTCCGTGCTCACATGACACAGGCGCCGATGTAACAGGCGCTGGTGGTCAGGAGACAACACCCCCGTGACAAAGACGCGGGCAGATGAGCAAGGGGAAGAGTCAGGAGCAGAGCAGCGCACGATGCGATACAGGTCATCCACAACAGAGGCACGCAACACAACCGTGGAAGTGTCAAGTGCAGTGATCGTGGCATCATCAATGGAGTGGTGAACAGAGAGACCCATCCTCGTGCAGGCACGGACAGAGAGCAGGCTGAGCTCGAGATCAGGCACGAAAAGCACGTCAGAAAGATACACGGGACCAGACGGACCATCGAACCGTACGACCCCTGTCCCCTGAACAGGTAGTGACTGCCCAGAACCTGTCCGCACTGACCGAACAGACCCAACAGGACCAAGCACGACAAAGGCGGTACGGTCGCAGGTCATGTGGTGAGTGGCCCCTGAGTCAATGATCCAGTGGCCACTCGCCTCACGACCTGTGGTGGTCACGGTACAACGAGCAACGGAGCACGCTGCCTCTGCTGGACGCTCAGCAGGTGTGGCAGGACAGCGGGACAATGCACGACGATGCGACTCATCCAACCACTCTGTGCTGTCAGACTCATCCTCACCAGGCGACGCAGCCCCCCCACAAGTACGACCACGTGCCACAAACACAGATGGACAGTCAGTCTGTGGACCACTCGGCTGTGACAGCACACTCGCACCTCCCTGTGAGCGAAGTGCCAGCAGTCGACGTAGCTCCGCGATGGTCTGGTCCCTCGGGTC
>SZWC01002581.1:96253-124932 GCA_023375785.1 Penium margaritaceum | reverse complement strand
CCGAATCGCACTGCATTCCAAAACAAACGAGCGATTGGTGTTGGCTTTCAAACAAGCAGAAGATGGAAAGCAGGAGATTGAAAGCGGGAACGAATGGTTGAGTCTCTTCACTTTGACATTCAGAGCACTGGGCAGAAATCAGATAGCGCCAACATCCGTTAGGACCATTGCAATGCAACGAACTTCGGTTTGGTATGCCGTACAAGAACAGGTTCCCGCCTGTTCATGGCCTTGAACCATTCACCTCCAACGTTCTGCTGGATGCTATGGCTCTTTGTTGGCCAAGCCTCAAGAAGGTGTGGTCTGGTCGCTGACAACTACCAGATCCTTTCAGAAAATACTTTCTACAGTTTGGTGACCTCTATTACATATCACACCCATGAGGACAGTGGTTGGGAATGGACTCTCTGACAACCTACCCTAATAACTGTAGTGTGCATTAAGAAGATGTATCAATTAAGCTATAAATATGAAGGATATCTTATATAGTAAATCAGATGTTGATTTGCTTTTTGAATCGGAAATTTAGTTTTTATGTTGTGATGCATATCAAATAAATGGCAATGAAGATTGGAGGGTGGATGCATACTCAAAGAAGTGGAGAGAGCGGTAACAAAAACTTACGTAAGGCGTATGGTGATGCCATATTCCTTATATTTTTTTCTCTGTAATGATTTAAAACATAAAAAATGTCAACATACATAAGGAATAGTTGTTGGGAACAATGACATGGGTTAGTTTTCCTTGTATGAAACTAGTTGGAGTACAGTGGATATTCACATCATATATTATTAACGAAGGAGGTCAATCTTCAACCAGATGAACCCATCATTGCCTAGAAATGTTTGAAAAAGAAACCAAAACATTACTACCTCCATTGTCCAATGGCCAATTATGAGATACAACACGTGAAAATATCTCCAATTATAAATTATGTTCTGATGTTGATAATAAATAATTGAATCACAGGCATAAAAGTTATATTGTTTACATTACATATGAGCACTTTTTATGATGGAGCTGGTGAATTTTGCGCAGAGGCATTCATAATTATTCTAAACTTCCTTAGTTCCACCACATAAAACATGAGCTCGTTGAGAAAAGATGTCGTCAAGTACATCGGCTTGATGGTTTTCTGAAACCATATCATAAAAATTGTCATAAACTTAAGAAATAATAATTGTGTCATAATTGATGGCACTATCATGGAATGTGTGTCAATAAATTTCCTTCTTTCACATAGAATGAATGTTTTACATTGGCATGCCAAAAGGGTATGTTCCCTTGTTTTATTGAAACTATTTAAAGAAAATTGCTCATGAAGGATTTGAAGATATACCATGGGTAAGTGGTAAAGCATATCTACAAAAGTATTACTTTGTATATTTACTTAATTTCCATTGGAGTCAACAAAATTACAAGGAATTAAGGAATTTTAATGTAGAGTTTTTCAACTGTGTCATACCAAGTGTTTGATCCATAACGTTTTGACTCTACCATTTTCCTTTATTATAATTATAATTTTATTCATAAAAAATGCAATGGTTATGAGTGCCCATAGAGCGAGATATTGATAATCTTCTAACTTGAATACAGGGTTTGTGACTATAAGTTTCAATGGTATTAAAAACATTAAGGATGGTGGAGGTGAATGTGGTGACCCTCAAGTGCACATAATGTAATGTTTTTCATGGAATAGTGGGCTACTTATGGGACTCAAAAGAAAGTAATTGCGCCTATGGAAAGTGACGTAAGGGTCATGGTCTTCATGTAGGAAAATGATGTACTTTGATTCCATTTTAAGAGGTGTTATCCAAGGACTTCGAGACTATTTCAATAGGAAGATTGTGTTTTACATGCTTTTAAAAAAATAGGAATGAGGAGAATAAATTTCATGGATTTTAGCGGTGGATAATATGGTATTTTCACAAAGAATAGGTCCATTACTAATAAAGAATGGAAGTGATGAGAGCCATTAAGGAATTTGTCTATGATAAGATTGATGAAGGAGATCCATAACAATGACTCATACTAGTAAAGTAATGAGGAAATTGTCATGCACCATAATAGGGATACAAACATGTAGAATAATATATGTAAATAAGCTACAAGGGAAGTGGTACAAAACTAGTCTATTTTCTACAATTTGTGAAATGTGGAAGGGTGAATAAATCTTAACGATGGGGGAGGTAACAATTCTTCTCTAAAATTCAAGGTATTAACAGAAACGTGTAATTCATGAGAGATATAAGTAACAAGACCTTAAACCAGCTACATGGATGTAAACATCCAATGGTATTTTGGATCCATGGCAAATAGATCCATATGCCTTAAGATTAAGTCAAAGGACACAAATTATAGTATATTACTTGCAAAATCACTAATATGAACTACACAAATCACAAATCCGTTTGGTAGCTACTCCCCAAGGCAGTAACTTATAGTTTTACAAAACAATAAGCACAAGCACACACTCGAAGAAGGAATTGGACATGAGACAAATTCAAAATGAAGGAATCTAAAAACATACTAGTCATAATAAAATCTTCCCCTTCTAAAACAATAAGGTGGTTCTACTCTACTACATCATGAGGAATATCACTTCATATCACTCAGTGGTTGAATAACCACATGTTTAGTTCATTACCATTTTCATAGTTGCATAACCGCCTCAATAATGAACGGCCATATGTAGAGGTGAAGGGCTTGGTGCTAATAGGAGTAGAAGGATCACCTAGAAGATGCAAGTTGCCCTTGAAATTAAATAGAAACTTGGAGTTTGATGATTCAATAGCCACTATAAGGTGAGTTGAATTATGATTAATCACCCCTCTTTTCTACACTTCATAGCTTATGCATACTACTCAACTGTCTTCACTTCTCACACGTTAAATACCATGTATGCATTTATTAAGTTACTAGTATCTTAGTAAGAAAATGTGATTTTGATTCAAAAGAGAATCATGATCATCTATAGTGAATTATTATTCATTTTTCTCCATCTATTTAATATAATGAACTACTTTCAAGGTCACTATGTTATGTCCTACGAACATCTTAAGGGAATTCATGTCCTACATAAAGGTGATTAAGACCTCAAATGGAACAGAATTCTCTAATTCTGATAGAATATGACATGCAGTTTCTTTCATAAAATTTGGCAATGGATGCAAGTGTAATTTGCCCGTAGTCCATTGTTCCGACCCCCCCTGCAAGATATTATGGGTGTGTAAGGGGAGTGTATTTCCATGTGTATCTATTATACACGAGAAAACATACACAATTGTATTTGTATAATTTTGTACAAAATTTACTCCCCTCTAAATACACTCCCACATACACCCCCCCAATACACTTCAACTTTGGAGGGGGGCGAGCTATCCGCCCTTCTTAAAAACTATGATGTGTACCTAGCAAGGGTATTGGAAAGTGTAGAAAATACACAAACAAAGATTAAACGATTGAATAATTTTGTAAAAACATGACGAGAAATGCAGAGATCCCATTTTTCATTAAAACCATAATAAAAAAAGAAAAATGTAACAACTTGTTTACGCACATCATTTTATATGCGCGCTTTGCCCGCTATGAATACCACTTGGTGGGTATTCCCCCCCCCCCTTTTTTAATAAACCACCCTTACACTAGTGTCTTGGGAGATTGTATCTAGGAGTGTATCTTGCATATGCTTAAAAACGTACACAAGTGTATTTATGCATGTATGTACAAAATGGACCCCCCTCAAGATACCCTAATTCTTGATGATTTTCATAAAAAATAATTATCATGCACTAATAATGTTTTTTAATACAACATGAAATGATTTAATGGTATAAAAGATACATTTAACTATTTGTTTTCATGATACTGAAAGTGTTCAAAGATTGACTATTCCTGGATTTTTCTCATTGCTCTACCTCAATTCTACATCGTTTTCTTATGTCCTATGATTTTATCCGGTTTTGAACGCCGATAATTCCACTTCATGTGGTCTAAAATCCTCCAAGAGAAAAGAATAGAGAGAGAGAGAGAGAAAGAGGGAGAGAGGGAGCGAGAGAGAGAAGGAGAGAGACAGAGAGAGAGAGAGAGAGAGAGAGAGAGAGATCAAGCAATAAGGCAAGGAAAGGCGCAAAAAGAGACATGAACACACTCGTTAAAAACATATACTACACAATTACACAACAAGGTCCTCAACATCAAAATAGACATAGACACACTCCTTAAAAACGTAGACTACACAATTACACAACAAGGTTCTCAACCTAAAAATCGTTCATTTTTGGCTTGGTCGTAGGAGTCAAGAATGCAAATGCTAGAGACGCAAGCTCAAGGTCAAACACCTTGGTGAACCAAACAATCGTTGTTTACTGCAAAACGACCCCACCCACTCGTCATGTAGCCAATGGTAGCTCCCTTAATGTGGCCCATGCCAATGTTTAAGGTTTCCCTCTTTGATAGCCGCTCTCAAGGCCACAAGTTGTAATCAATGGACACCTCCGCATTGAACGAATGTTACATTCCCATGCTCGTCGGCCACACTACCAGGATATACAAGAGCACTACCCATGTAGACCATTCGCTGAACCATGCCTACAAATAGTCTAATGCATGAGGTTTCCATGCATTAATGATGAGCATTAGTTGATCATGGTCATGGGAGAAACGCTAGTCCTTACACTTGGGACTAATGCACGATCATTTGAACCCCTTTTTGGTCGTCTCCATGCTTGTACCAAGAACATATCACCAATAATTTGTGGATGCACTTCACAAAAATCAGGAATGTAGCATTCTTGAACATGGATTTTATGCGAGCCTCCAAATCCTCAACAAGCACCTATGAAGGTGTAATGCCGCATCTCGAGGTCTGTGCAAGTTCAAAGGTAACAAACTTTTGGCACCATCTAAGGCTTACGAAGTCTGACACATCCGGCTTGTTGAATTAATGGAATCCACACTCTATGAGGATGACTTGTACCTTCTCATGCATGTTGATAATTGAGAGGGGGGCTCCAACATCAAGAATATGATGAGTGAATGCCTGGTCACAGTTTACAACTAGGGATGACGTGCAAAGTAGAATTTCTGATCGCATATTCCCTTCACATGCATAGTTGCTTTCTCTTCTTCTTTGATGATAGTTTCCATTCCTAGTTCAGGCAGAGGAGCATAGATGGCACAAATGCCATGGGTCATAGATCCTACCAACAAAGAACAAAAGATGGCGTCAACTTCTCATAGAGTAATGAATGATATGGGAGGTGGTAGGTGGTACAAAAGTGATGGATAACCTTTACCACCTGCCACATTTGGACAACAGCAATATTGAAAATGGGCACGTGGCCCAATCCATACCAATTTATGTACTTTCCACACTTAACGGTGGAATTGGTCAATGAAAATGATGCAATGATGGCAATTATTTTGGCACGTGCAGAGTGTTTTTGATGGTATTAGAAAGAACTGTTACCAAATCAGCAACCTCGTCTAGTAGATCTTATAGAGAAGATCCTTAATTGCATTGCATTTGACAGCATCACGCTTTTTTTGGGAAGGCCACTTTCAACGTTACTCTATTCGCTAACCCTGAAGGGCATGGCTTAAATGTGGGCAAGTACGATGTAAGTCTCATCCTTATCAGGTTTGTAGTTAGAGTCAAGGTTGCTAAAAACAACCCATCTTCCCTTGTGACTATGAAAGAGGCTCGTGGATGTTCTCATATTAGTCTCGGGCATCGTCTACGCTATTGGGCACTGTCGACTTGGAAGGTGCGAGTGATACGGGAAGCATAAAGGCATGCTTCAAAGGCCTCCCTGGTTCACGTTGGGAGGTAAGAGGGACCAACGGCATGGGTTCAGCCAGCGCACATGCGATGCCTTTACGATGCTCCTTTGGCTAGATTTTGTCCAAGAATGAGGTAAGGGACACAAGGGACAAGTTTTCCCTTTGATTGTCGGCAAGCCATTGTGTCCATGTGACTCATGGGTTGCAAAATGCTTCAACTGAGCAATTTTCAACGTATCACCAATTATGCAGCACTGTTACAAGTTAATAAACAAGTATATTGGTCAATGTGCAGCTGTACGTTGTTGTGAATTAGTTAAAAAATCTGGAGTCTAAATTCTCTCAAAACATAAGGTTCCCAGATGTTTGGCAGTGATTCTCACAAAACCTTTGAGTGAAAACAAACAAAATCACCACAAGGATCTAGCCTAATTTTGTCCTTAATGGAAATCTTTTAATCATTCCAAAGGAAGGCATTCTAAGATTGCATCCTGAAAATTATCTTTTGAAACAAAATCATCAAGTAGTAGGGTAAACTAACCAATATACCCCTCCAGCACACTTTGAACTCGAAGGGTGGCGAGGGCGAGATGACCACATCCTCCCATTAAAAAGTTTGAAGTGCATCTAAAGAGTGTATCCAATAGTGTAGCCAACAGACAACCAAAAAAATGCACAAGTGAAAACTTTTGTATAGACACCACAATAGATACGCAAAATTGATTTGATTATCTTAACAAAACTCAGAAAGCCAGGAGTACCAACTATATTTCTCACATCATTTGCAATGGGTACTTTTCAATCAATGAAACGTCACACACATGGGTAGCCCCTTCACCACATATCGCAAGTCTATAGTGCAAACGTATTGGGAGGAGTGTCTTACATACATTGACATTTTACACAATTTTATCTATAAACTTCAGAAGGAATTCTAACCCCCTCCATATACACAAGCATAGGGAGTGATTGATCCCCCCCCCAAAACAACATGGCGAGTGTATTGGGAGAGCTTATTGGGAGGTGTCTCATGCATGCGCTCAAAATTATACACAATTGTATTTGTACACTTGTCTATTAAGTCGAACCCCGTCTAGATACAATTCCTAATGCATCCCCTTGACACATTTTGACTTCAAAGAGGCAAATAAGGGGGTGAAGTTGGCTTCTCCCCTCACCCCTCCTCTTTCAAATGTGAAAAGTATATTTCACGAGTGTATTCGCAAGTGTAGCGAGTAGAAAACCAAAAGAATAAGAAATTGTATCTTTTTTGTAAGAACTAATAGCCGATTGTGACCCTCAATCAGAATCATCCAACGCTTTGATAAGAAAAAATTAAAAACAATCTTCTAATGGTCATGAGATATGGAACCCTTGCAAAACACAACCCGACCCTATCCAATCCACTCTCCAAAATGTGCTTGTGGATTGGGGGAGTGTAAAAAGAGTGGCATTTTACATTTTTTAGAAGCTTACACAACTATATTCATACACTTGTTTAGTAATTTAGACCCTATCCATATACAATTCCGAATACAATCCAAGATAAGAAAGCGGGGGAGGGGACTTTGCACTTGACCATGTTCATTGCCGCTCAAGTGTAAGGCCACCCATTGAGACGAATTGTTTCTGCAATATTCATCTACAAAACACATGATATTTACGCATATTTTCCTTTATCACATACATAACATCATATTTCACAAGTAAAAAGTAGGTTTGCTCTTGAAACGTAATTTGTTTTATGATTGGAAACATTTCCTAAGATTTCTACAAAGAAACTTTCTTAATAAAATTCCACATCTCAAGAAATATCCATTAAATTTGTTTGTTCATGTTCACAGAACTTGTTATGAAAGTGATTGTAACAAGTACTTTCTAGGAAACATTGTCAATTGTATACGTTTTTCCCCTAAAATGATCCTCATTGTATGTTTCACTTTTGTACGTTCATTATCAAGTGTGTGGATTTGGGGTGATTAGGCAACACTAATTTGAGATATCATCTTTGAAGAGGACTAGTAAAGAAAGCCTTTAACCAACCACCCTTCAATAGGATGCTCAAGAATCAAAGCCTACCTTACCAAATATAAAGGTAGCCATTTCAGTTGAAAATTCAATGATTTAAGCATCAACCCTAAAAAATTTATGAAATGACAGTTTGAAGTCCTTCAAAAGAAGGAGAACCAACCTTTTGGAGGGATTCATCATTAAAAATAGAACAGTATTTCTATATAGTGGTATGGAAGGGCAGGTGCAATAGCAATAAACTCCCTTCCCTCGAAGCCTTTGCTACACCAAGGGGATCCTTCTTACCCCATGAAATATTGTGCATCCAAAACATAGCAAATTCCGAACATGTAACAGAATCTTGTAAAATTTATAGCAAATGTGTACATAATATGTCTAATGAACAATAGCTAAGTAAAGCCAAGCTCAATGATCCAACGCATCTTTTAGCCCTTAACTAGAGCAGAATACCTTAGTAGGCCATCAAGGCCATCCATGTAAGTGTCTTAGCACAACTACCATCTTCACCAATGGAAGACCTTTAGGACATCAGAGCCACCTCCTTCTCAAGCTACAAGCCTCCCTTACGCATACAAGATTGTCACAAGGATGTCTAGTGGAGTCTTGCTAGTCTTTGCCAGACCATCAAGCATTAGTAGACTGGCCTGCAAAAAAACAGTATTCCTCCTCCAAAGCTTGCACGAAGAGCAGGCTTATAAGGACCTTGGACGGATCCCTAACATGGTCCTCCACCCAGTCTCGCATTTAGTGCCGGGCTTACAAGGGTCTTGGAGATGAAGGTATTAGAAATCATTGACTAGAGATTAATCATTAGAGAAGGTGGAGTGTTTCATGGTTTCCACCTTGAATACTTACAACCTTGGCAGGATAACTACCAAGGTGGTGGTCGGATAGGTTTCCTCATTTGCATAGTGAAATTTCATTCTAACTGTGGTTCTTAAACAACAACAGACAGCTTGGCTTTATAGGTTCGAACCATTTTCACGTCCTTGATCATCAGATCCTATAGCGTCTCATAAACCAATGAGATCCATTAAACACTGCAACCAAAATAATTTCTTCTCAACGGTCTTCTTACATGAACACAAACCATTGATGTCAAGAATCTTGGCTTTGGGAAACTTCCTCCATATGCAATCTTCCTCATTCTGGAAGATTCCTCTCCACCTCAGATTTCTACTAGCTTATACCTAAACCATTAGGCAGCTTCCTACCCAAGGAACCTTTATCAGATCCATAGTGTAATGTTTTTGTAAACTACTTCAACCACGAGCTTTCCTACAACTCTGCAAATGCGACCTCTTGATCACCTGTGGTCGTTGGATTACTTTCATTGTGAAACTTACTCCTCATTTATCCACATACGTTGTCCACATAGCAATGAGGGAGAGATATTGAGTTGTGCCCTCCAATCCCTGGTGTAGGGTGGTCCCCACTTAACACCCTTACACTACTTCATGCGTACACCTGAGTCAGGTGCGCTCCCACTCGATCATCAAGCCTATAAATAATTTTAATGGTATCTTCTCTAAGAGGCATACTTTTTCCTCGTATGCATGCTTCCAAACAAGCCTCCTTTTCATCCCTTTAGGATTTTATAGAAGAGAAAATCTGGCTTGAAAAAGGAGGAACTTCGTTTTCAAGCCGCACCTGGTAGATTCACAAAAACATTTCGAAAAGTTTCTTAAATCCTCTTATTTAAGTTTCATCTAGACCATGCAAAAACAGTAGATCAGAAATTTATTGCTCACTCCAACAATTGTGAACCTTATAAACAAAGTGCGTACTATGATAATATTTCTTGGATTTTATACACGTCTGTGAACCTATTTGTTTCAAGATTCTTGATGCATGAAAGAGCATGATTCGGTGTGCCATGTTTTAACTGAAAATTTATATGAATGGTGATTTAAAAAAATATTGTATTTGGTAATTTTCCAGGGATTATTGGTAACTCTTATCACAAATTATATAAAATCAAAAGGGGGAACCTAATCATAATTGAAAGAAATGTTTAGTGTGAAATCCGTGAATACATACAAGAAGAGACTTAAAAACTTACACAAAATGATTGAATGTATTTTGAGGTCAAAAGGACGCCTCCATGAGAATGAAGACACTAGCTACCATCATACATACCACACCCACTACAGAATTAGCTTCCATTCATTTCCGCCCATCTAGTGAAGATTTTTTCTTGCATCTTGCATAGCCCTCATAAAGCTATGAACGTACAATGGACAAAAGACAAAATCCGCCAAAAACATAAGCGGATGATAAAATACAAGCATTCATGCACTTGATACAAAATGGCATGGAACCTTATAGAATATCTTAACATGTAGACAAAAATTCCATTCAATAACACATCAGGAAAATGCACATGAATGAATTGTAGAAGGATTGGTCAACATGTAGATATATACTAAAGCAATATATGCTTTATCACATTTTTGCTATATACCAGAAGTTCAATTGATAGTGAGCAATTACTTTTGTCACTTGGTGACTTTGCTTTTCGTTTCATGCAAGGTAAGGAATGGAACAAGGGGACCAAGAACATGGAATGGGAGGTAGGCGTTGAAAGATATTACATTTTTTCATTTTAATATTCATTTGTAGAAAGGATATAAAATATGGAAATAAAGTTCTGATTAAATGTGATTTAAACCGAGAGAAGGCCAATAGTTTAGCAACAACAAAGCAATCATATGCGGACAAATGGACGAGTTGGAGTGTGAGAGAAAATTGGGAAAGGCATACCAGTTTTGGCCAGAAAGGCCTTCATCAATGCCATATACATCCTTTCCCCAACACTACCTACACAATAAGAGGCAGATTTCCAAGGCTACGTGATTGAGTGCACCAAAGGGAGTCGACGGTTGGTTTTAGGTTTTATTCATTCTCAATCGTTGTCGAGTAGTCACAGCTTTAATTTCGAGGACATATTGTAGGTGCCTAACTTTGTAGGTATTCTCCATGCCAAAATAGCATGGTGTGAGAAATCGTTGGCCTAAGATCCTCGGAGGATATCTATTAAAATTTTGAAGATGATGCCCAATTTGTAGGCTTTGTAACTTTGGATTTAAGGGATTCTTTAGGATAGGAGGCCCTTTTTGTTCTGTTGACACCTTCAAATAGGATGAGCCTTTGCAAATTAGCTCAAACATTTGATATTTGCATTGGCTATGTAAAACTGAAAAGAAGATGTTGACGAGAAATCTTTAGGGGTAGCTTTCGACTCGTAGTCAAGCCCAAAACTTTTTCTCAAGTTCTACAAAGTTTGTTGTCGATGATATGTTTATAAAATGTCATCGAATCTCAAAAGGAATGAATTCTCTCAAACAATTCCCTAAGTGGTTGCTACGAAAGGGAAGGTATAGATAATTGTTCATGAATTTTTGGAATTTCATGACATCCAAAATCCTAAAGGTCTAAAACATTTCACCTTTATAATGAGTGATGATGAGTAATTTAGTGGTGGTTTTGGAGATGTCCCACTTCAGCTTGATGTTCTCATTGATGGAGTTGAACATGGCATGAAAAGGAGGAGAGACTTTTTATCACATGTCCAAAGAATGAGGTCGTGGTTAATGTGTCATCAATGTATGAAAAGTATCACTTGACACTATCTTTGTACCTATTAATAAAAATAGTTAATGAACAAATTCTTAAGGTGGTGTTATGGGTATGTCCATAGTTGTTCTCTTTACCTGCTTGTAGATAATAACTTGAAATACCTCTTGTACAATGTCCATCACCCATGAGAGATGTTACATGACGTTATATAACAGGTGACTAGGGCTCAAATGCCTATTCTAAAGGAGAATGGATATAGCCTAGTGCCTTTGTTATGTAGATATTGGGATAGAGTGTAGTTATGTCGTAAGTTATGAGATTCATTATTGGTGTTAGATGAAGCTTCTTGATATCAAGTTGAAGCGTTGTTCTATCCTGAAGGAAGGCTGTCTATTTTTGCACTAGCTATTGTAAACTGGCATCTAACCACCTAGAAACATTGGTGGTGATCCAATCATAAGAGGCCGCAATAGGTCTGCCGATGGGGGGATTCTTATTCACTTTGATAAGACAATAGAATGTGGCAAGCTGCCACCCCTTATCTGTTTACATGCAAAAGAAAGCACAAACAGATTTGGGTACTAAGCCTGAGTTTGCATTGTCATCCTTATCCATAGAATTTTTACCTCGATAAAATCAAGGTTATGATTCTGTCTAATGTACGTGTTGGAGTCATTTTAGTGGGAGAGTCAATCTTTGATGTACTATTCTCTTTACAATAGGACTAAACCTAGATTCTTGTGTACAAAGTTTATGAAAAAATAACTATTTCTTAAATTTGTTTGAGTGCCATCCATAACTTTTAGGGTAGTGGTTGTTGAGATTTTGGTTTACCTAATTGAAATCAATCAGCAACTTTAGACAATATGATTTAGCTGTATTCTTATGACTCTTAAAATGTGTACGATGGCATCGAAGTATGGTTGGGAACACAAAATCTAAGGCTTTAATTTTCATATTTGCCCCTAATTTGCCACATGAGCTTAACATTTTTTTAACAAATCTTTTATGAATTTTTCCAGAACTCAGACAGAGCACGGTTTAGGCTGTAGGACGTATGTAAGGTGTAAGTATAGCAGGGATAGTTCAATAAGGAAGAGAATTATGTTGCTAAGGTTATGCACTCCCACGTTTACCAACCTGCAATCAGACTCAACAAGAGTATCTCTAGGAAAGAGAAGGAAGGCTATGTCATGGATGTTTAGTTGTAAGAGCAAGTGTCGCTTATGCAGCCTTACTATTTTCTTGATTTATTTTAAAATTTTAGGTTGTTGGTCCAATAGTTTTTCTTAGGCTTCAAGGTATGATTTACCTTGCCATTGTTCTTCTCGCTGGCATTGTTGAAGTTCTTGCTGTTGTTCTGGTTGTTGTTGGTGCATTGAGAGGGCTTGTGTTGAGTAGTCTTGAGTGGTGTGGGCTTGGCCTTGGCCTTGGTGGTTAAGGTGGTTTGCTTGGGCGTGGCATTTTTGTTTGCATTTACGTGTGAATTGTGAGAAGGCATCTTAGAGAAACAAGGATAACACAATCAGAGGACAAAAAAGGACCGGTTGGAGTCTGAGAGAAAATTGGTGAATGCATACCGGTTGTGGCCAAAAATGCCTTTATCACTGCCATACACATTCTTACACATACACTACTTGTTGAATAGGAGGCAAAGGTCCAAAGCAACATGACTCGTATGGTGCAAAATATTGTTCTGCTATAACTAATGATGAGTATGGAGGATGGGTGAAGTGTTTATGATAATGGAACTGAAAATAAATAAAGTGAGTCTTCGTTGCTCATATGGTGTGTTATGATTGTAATGATTTGGAAAGATGGACTTTTGGTTAAGGCTTCACTTTTTAAAGATGCATGTTAAGTTCTTAGTAGATGGCTTTGATGGTCTTCTAATGATGGCTTGTTATGATTCTTTCCCACTTCTTGTCTTAAATGTTATAGGTGATGATTCTTTTCATAACCTTTTTTATTCATGTCAACTTTTTTGCCTATTTTTTGTTGATTGGATTGTTGGTCATACATTTGTAATGCATTATACAGAATCCTTGGCCAACTAGGCCAGAACCGCGGTTCTTGAGGATCTCTGACCCACTAGCCATCCTGTCAAACAAACCATAAGTTAGAGTCCCCCACTCAATCCACATGGTGTTGGTCGCACCCTACACATTTCTAAGAGAACAATTTTATTTCACTTCTAAGCACCATGCCACTCAATAATAAGCACTTTCATTTGCTTTTATATTTATGTGTTTAATGGGAAAACCATAGTGTTATGCTGATTTAGTATAGATTTGTTTTTGTGAGAGAAATGTTTACCTTTGAATATTCTCTATTCGTTATGTATAATGTTCAGTGTGAAGTAGAATAACAAAATGTTTGTTCAATCAAGGTTGTGTGTAATTTAAAATTTCATGGTGTTCTACCTATCAATGTTTCCACGTTATTTAAGCATGATAAGGCTCATTTAGTTTATATATATTTTCATTTATAGTATTTTGCCTGAATACTGTGTTAGATGTGGCAATTCAGATGATACGTGATTTAATAGACATTTTTTTATTAGAAGAACCGGTCCATGGTTTCATATCATGGTACTTCTTAGACTTGGTTCATCCACGCATCTACAAGAAAATCAACGTCACTTTTGAATGGGAATATTTATCTTTTAGGATATGTGATGTTATCCGCGATCCTTTCTCCACCATGATATTGTGCCACATGTAGTTGAAACTAGCCCCTTGACATGTTCTGTTTGCTTGTAGCCATTTGCAAAATGTAGGTAGAAAAGAGGTCTTCTACGACATGAATATAGTTGTGTGAGAGTTGTGTAATAAGGCATTCAACACGGAAGTTGACTGCTCTCATTTGTGGACAAATCATGATGAAATTGATGTATAGCTAGTTGTTTTTAGTGCTTAGTTTTTAGGTGCAATAGTTCAATTTTGATCCTTCTATGCAAATCCTGGACTTTTTTGGAGTGGAATGTACCCAAAGTTGTGGAAAATCTTCTCCCTTTATTTTTGCAAAATCAATAGTACATTCGATGTTGTGATTTCTTGCAAACCATTCTCACCTGACAATTCACCAAAGGATGTGTTCGCAAGTCTGTGATTTTACACCTTTGAAATTTTATGTCCTTCTCAACATTTCAATTCCAAGTGCGACAAGTATATTCATCCGTTCATCGCTGAAAGCGGAAACCGCTCAACAAGCACGATGTTTCTGAGCACTCGACATCAACAATTTCTTCCCAGAAGCGGGGGACACATAAGTTGGAATATGAAACTTTACCGATAGCCGAGCGCAGGCCTGGAAAGTGACGCGATGGAGCTGTGGCGGGTAGGCTGCCCATTGGCTGAGACGATGAGGGGAAAAGAGTGACATGACAGTCGAAGCCCATCTGGCGCCCAATAACTACAAGTGTGGCAACGGCTGCCGCTCACGAGCCATGTGGACTCCAGAAGGAGAGACCGCACACCCGCGCCCGCAATTACCGGAGCGATTCCGCGAGAAAGGAAGGGAGACCTATGCGTTGTTCCGCAGCATTTTTTTTTGTAGTGAGCGGCATCGAACCTCTTCCACAACAAAAATTTATTGTTTTAGGCGCTACCCAGAAAAAATGTACCTACGCGCTAATAAGGCGAGCGGCAGCGCCAGAACCGGAAGCCCACGACAACTTGACAAAAAAATTGTGAAGCGCTGATGTCCCACTGGGAGTCCGGATCCCTCGGCCAGCGGAACAGTAAGTCAACAGCGACGCGAGTTCGCGAGACGGTTGACACATTACAGGGCCTCGCGGAGGGTCGCCATGCGACTCTTCGCGACGCCCTCTGCTCGATAAATGTATCGATACAATTCTGGTTTCGCTACCGAACCTGCCATTTTGTATCGACAAACTGTCGTGGAGGAGGTCGGCGGGACACCCTCGGCGACAATATACATCCTTGAAACACGCACGACACAAATGTAGTCTGCCGAACCAGAGATCTGTCAGTCCCTTACCTGCCACGTCATTGGCGCTCACAACAAGATACAAAACAAAATGCTGCGGAACAACGCACTAGTACAAAGGAGTTTCGACCCCACTTACGACATTATCTTTTGTTTTGGGAGCGATGACCCATGAACCCAAAACAGAAGAAGGATTGACACCGCCCGACTTTGACGCTTGAAAATCACCATTTCATTCAAAGAAGGTAACAATTAGTTACATATGAAATTTCCTATATTTTAATATCATACCTTATAGTACCTAACATGTAAATATTCTAAACCATCCGCAAAAATGTCTTCTCATCTTTTGTTGTGTATGTTTAGTTATTGATACGTTGAGCGCAATCTGCATGGTTCACAGGGATGATTTTAAAATCAAAATTATATTCAAGGAAAGGATAATTAGTTTTAATATTAATGTAGCACTCGGTTGGCTTCAGTGACGTGTGTCAAACATGTCAACTGTATATATACAATAGAGAGAAACAAAATGAAGCATAATTTGGGTCTCCTGAACTCTAGACGGGCGCTGCATGCAATTTCGTGGCGTGTTTAGCCGCTTTCATAAACTTCATTGAGAAGTCCGGGGGTTTCCAGCATATCGACGTGTAGCTTTATGGAAGTCAAACGTCGTCGAGAAGGCAACCGAACAATATTAAAACATCAATAAGTTTGCGAAAAATATTTCGAACTACCTAGAGAGTGGTTGAAAATGTCAAAACCTTCCACAGTGCAACTCCGAGCAACGAAAGCAGGTGGCCAAAATGCCCTCCGTTGAATCGTGTAAAATTCTATAGGTCCATGCGTGGTGGGCCATGAATGTAATGATAGAAATGGCCACTACCGATTTTTATGCGCCGGGACGTCGCAACGTCATGGCGCATTCCCAGCCTTAGGCCGGTGACATTCGTAGTAATCGTGGATCAAATGATCGACATCTCAAAGGTTGTCCTAGGGCTCCTAGCTATTGTGCGAAAAGGAAACGCTATGCAGCAGGTTGGGGCAGCAGCGTTGTTGATGCAGCGTGCGGGCTTCCACGCTCGTTGCTTAAGTCTGCTGCCCCCTCAGTCTGCTGCTCTGGAGACTGGAAGTCTGGAAGCTCTGGATTTGTTACTCCGAAACGCGCGCCAGTGTTAGCGTCAGAAAGCAGCTGAAAACTGGAAGTAACTAGTGTAGAAATTGTTACTCAGCTAACCAGCCAATCAGAAAATAGCTCTAGAACTATTTTCTGGCAAGCAGGGTTTTCTCGATGACCCCTACCAGACGCCCGACAGCCCAAAACCCGGGCGTCATCCGTTTTGCCTAAAAGCCGGACCATACCATAATACCGACGCTACGAACTCAGTCGTGCGGTCAGAATTAGCTAGAAAAATAGTAGCAAATAGTTATGGCTGCCCGAACCCGGGCAGTGTCTACAATAGTTCATGATGCCGAACAGGATCATGCAACATGCAACAAGGACCCAGGGAGAGCATGACGATGCAGACGCGATGGGACGCGCTGGACGCATGCAGACAGCAACTGTGGTGGCAGTGACCGTCGGCAGGACGACCGCCGAGGAGGCCTGCCGATGGAGCTGAGCACGTCGCTGGAGAGAGGAGGCTCCAGCGAACTGCGAGTAGACCTCAGCGTGCGTCGGCTCCACCGGACGACACTCCATCAGTGTCGAGTCTCGCCGTCAGTCATCTACACGCCGATGTACACAAGCCGGGAGGACACAACAGAGCACAATGAGAGATGCGCAAAAATCAACACTCCCCCATGACTCACAGGCGTAGTGCACATGGGCGGACAGAGACACAGTCAACATCCAGACTCCCCCAGGGCAAGCAGAGACGCAGGCAGAGACAAAGAGAGCCACTCACGGACGCACGCCGACCGAACTCATAGCCTTCTTGAACGAGTCGCGCTTCAGTGCCTTGGTCAAGAAGTCAGCCAACTGCCGTGCTGTCTCAACCCACACAATGATGATGCTGCCGTCACGCAACAACGAACGCACATAGTGATACTCAACATTGATGTGCTTTGTGCGTGTGTGATGCACGCCGTCATTGTCGGCGATGGCCATGGCACTCTCATTGTCACAATGCAACGTGAAAGATGCGACAGACTGACGCAACTCGGACAACAGACGACGCAACCACACACTCTGAGATGCGCCTGAGCCAAGAGCCACGTACTCAGCCTCAGCACTGCTGCGTGCAATGCATCCCTGCTTGCCACTGCGCCAGGACACAGCTGTGCTGCCAATCAGAAAGATCCAGCCTGTGCGACTCTTACCGTCCGGACTGCCGGCCCAGTCACTGTCGGTGTAGCCCACTGCGACAACAGACGGCTGACGGCGGAACATGAGACCTCACCGAGGAGTCAAGACGAGATAGCGCAGTACTCGGATCGCGGCCTCATGGTGGAGGTGACGCGGCTCCTGAGAAAACTGAGCCAGGAGGTTGACGGCGAACGCGATGTCTGGGCGCGTCGTCGTCGCCAGGAACATCAGTTACCCGATGACTCGCAGGAACGTGGTCACGTCAGCTGGTTCCCCCACAACGGCTGGGTCAGGACTCTTCAGCTTCACCTGGCCGTCGGGTGACATGGGTGAGGATGCGCTCGGCACGAGTGGCAAGTCCTCGGCGAAGCGAGTGGATAGAGTCTGCACATAGGCAGCCTGATGGACATGGAGGATGCCCTGGGAGCGATCATGCTCGAGCTCCATGCCCAGGAAGACTCGGGCAGACCCGAGATCCTTCATCTGGTAGGCGGCGTGCAGCAAGTCCTTGACACGCTGGATGGCAGCAGTGTCTGGCGACGAAATGAGGAGATCGTCGACGTACACCAGAACAACAGCGAAGGTCTGGCCTCGCGGACTGAAAAACAGTGCAGGGTCCGCGGTGCTGTGCTGGAGCCCGCCACGAAGGAGCGTGCTGCTGATCTCCTGGTTCCAGCACCGAGGTGACTGCTTCAGGCCATAGAGGGCCTTACGCAGTCGCCACACTCTCCCGGTGCCATCGTCGAAGCCTGGTGGCTGCACCATGTAAAGCTCCTCACCCTCCAGTGAACCATGGAGAAAAGCGTTGCTCACATCCATCTGATGCAGCTCCCACCCATGCTGGGCGACCAGGCTGAAGAGCGCCCGGCTGGTGGAGAACCGGCCAAGTGGGGCAAAGATCTGGTCGTAGTCGACCCCAGGATCCTGGGCAAACCCCTTTGCTGTAAGGCGGGCCTTGTATTTGTCCAAGGACCCGTCAGGCTTCCACTTGCGCCGAAAGACCCACTTGGCGCCGATGGCCTTCCGACCTGGAGGAAGGCCGACGAGGTCGTACACGTGGTGCTGTCGGATAGCGGCGAGCTCATCGGCGCAGGCAGCATCCCAGTGTGCGGCCTCAGGAGAGGCTCGTGCCTCGCGCAAGGTGGCTGGGTCCTCCGGGGGTGCTGTAGATCACTGAGAGAGCGTGTGCCTCTCGAGCCCCAGGTGGGATGCGCGCGAGTGTGGCCACGACAGCGTGCCGATGCTCGTGATGGAGCATGGCGTAGCCCAATGCGGAGCCCGGGTGCAGGTCTGCAATGATGGCCGAGGTGGTCAGGCCGAGGGCCTTGGTGCCAGGGTCCCCACTCACGACCGAGGGAGTGGAGGAGACACGTGGAGCCACGGGGGGTCGAGGCGCCACGGAGCGCGGTGTAACGGTCTGCGCGCTCACCGACGGCCTGGGTCGGAGGCTGCCGCCTGGGCCACGTGTGTAGCGTGGCAGGGCAGGCGACGACACTGAGTCCGCCGGGCCAATGGAGGCGGACGGGGGTGCTGGCCCGGAGGGGCCAATAGACACAACGGGGGCAGCCGGCCCGGAGAGACCAGCGGACATGATGGGGGCTGTCGGCCTGGAGGGGGTAGCACACGCGACTGGGGCTGCCGGCCCGGAGAGACCAGCGGACATGACGGGGGCTGTCGGCCCGGAGGGACCAGCGGACGCGACTGGGTCTGCCGGCCCGGAGGGACCAGCGCACGCGACTGGGGCTGCCGGCCCGAAGGGACCAACGGACACGACTGGGGCTGCCGGCCCGGAGGGACCAGCAGACGCGACTGGGGCTGCCGACCCGGAGGGACCAGCGGACGCGACTGGGGTTGCCGGCCCGGAGGGACCAGCGGACACGACTGGGGTTGCCGGCTCGGAGGGACTAGCGGACGCGACTGGGGCTGCCGGCCCGGAGGGACCAGCGGACGCGACTGGGGCTGCCGGCCCGGAGGGACCAGCGGACGCGACTGGGACTGCCGGCCCGGAGGGACCAGCGGACGCGACTGGGGCTGCCGGCCCGGAGGGACCAGCGGACACGACTGGGGCTGCCGGTCCGGAGGGAGCAGCGGACGCGACTGGGGCTGCCGGCCCGGAGGGACCAGCGGACACGACTGGGACTGCCGGCCCGGAGGGACCAGCGGACATGACTGGGGCTGCCGGCCTGGAGGGACCAGCGGACGTGTCACCCGAAAGCGGTAGGACGGAGGACGGACTCACCACTCCCCCACACGACGGGATAGACACGGACGAGCCGGAGCGAATGAGATCGCGAGGAAACAGGTCCTCGAAGAAGAGGGCATCTCGGGACCCGACGATGCAGTGTCGGGAGGGATCCCAGAAGCGCCAGGCCTTGGACTGACGAGAGATCCCGAGGAAGGTGCAGGGACGTCCGTGGGGGACGAGCTTGCCGCCCTGCTGCGGGGCGGGCAGCCACACAATGGCCACGCAACCCCAGACGCGAGCGGGGCTTAGGTCAGCGTGCTGACCGCACCAATGCTGGTACGGCGTGGACTGGCGGGATAGGGGATCGTGGGGAATCCGGTTCCAGACCCAGGTCATGTAGGCCATGGCTTCAAAGTAGAAGCCCTCGGAGAGACCGGACTCGACCCGCATGGTGCGGATGGCGTTGGCCAAGGTCCGGTTCCACCGCTCGGAGACACCGTTCTGGGCGGGTGTGTAAGGCGTAGATGTCTCATGGTGGATCCCGCGGGAGGCGAGAAAATTCGTGGCCTCACCCATGTACTCGCCACCACGATCGGAGCGAAAGCGGCGAAGGGAGCGGCCACACGCGCGCTCCGCGAGGACAAGCCAGTCCTAGATGACTGGGGCGACATCGCTCTTCTGCCGAAGGCAAAAGACTCAGCGGTAGCGAGAATAGTCGTCCGTGAGGGTGAGGACATAGCGGCCATGCTCGCCGACGGACTCGGTGGGGAGAGGACCCATCATGTCCGAATGGACAAGGTCGAGAGGTGCGGATGCACGGGAGGAAGACAAGGGGTACGTGGACCGGTGCATCTTCCCCTGAGCGCAATCAATGCACTCACTGGGGCACGGGAGAGGGAAAGTCTCCGGGTCCCTTGGCCGACTGGGTGCGGAGCATGCTGTCTACGGCCGCAGAGTGGATGTGGCAAAGGCGGCGGTGCAAGAGGCGGGTGTGCTGAGGAGAAAGCGTACTGGTGACAAACACATGGCCTGTGGCGGCCGACGGGGAGGAGACGAGAGAAGAGGAGAGGCGAGGAACATGCCACAGGTTGCCACGGGCGGTGGCGTGCAGTATGACAAGACCAGACGGACGCAACGACACAGTGCCAATACCACACGAGTGCACAACTTCCATGCTCATGCGGTCAAGGGCAGTGACGGACAGGAGGCTGAGCTCGAGACCAGGAACGAAGAGGACATCGGTCAGAAAGATGTCACCGGCAGGACCACGGAAACGAACGACGCCAACACCACGGACAGGCAACACCTGTCCGGAGCCCGTCCGGACACCGGAGACATCGCCTACAAGACCAAGCATACTAAAGGCCTCACGAGAGGCCGTCATGTGATGCGTGGCCCCGGAGTCGATGATCCAAGTCTCAGCAGGGTCCTGGACAGGGGTCGCCAGATCGCTCACAGTAACATGGCAGCAAGCAGGGGATGCGGACGCGGTGGAAGGAGGCGCAAAACGAGACTGACAGTCGTCAAGCCACGCAATGTCGTCATGGAGAGAGGTGACAGAGACCATGGGAGATGACGAGACAGACGAGGAAACGGGACACGATCGTAGCTCGGCCTCAGTCATGCAGGGCTCGGTAGGAGAGCAGGAGGTGACGCAACTCGCACTTCCGTGGGGAGGAGGGCGAGGCAGGCCGAGCTGGAGCGGGATGAACTGCTCCAGCTGACGCTCACGGGAAGATGGCTCGGGAGTATAGACGGAGTGCGGAGTGATGGCGCCGGAGCCCGGGTAGGAGGAGGACTGAGCCGGCGAAGGAAACGGAGGCGCCGACGACTGCGGATGGTGTGGCTGCGGCGCCGGTGTCTGCTGGACTGGCGAGGCGACCGGAGTGGTGGAGCTGCTGGATGATGTCAAGGCGTCGGAGCCGGCGACAGCTACGGCGGCAGAGGCGAGACGGCGCTCCCGCTGGTGACGCATGGTGGCGATGACGCGCGCCTCGTCCGTCGGTAGGGGGCACGTATACCACCCGTGCCCAGGCTGGCCACAATTGTGGTAGACCGAGCCACCACTGATGGACCCGGTCGACGACTGCTGGTACTGCTGCTGACCCTTGCCCTTCTTGCTCCGACGCTTCTTCTTCCCCGACGACGAAGAGCTAGAGGAGATAGCTGCGGCGGGGGAGGCAACGGCCACGGAGGCGACAACAGGGGAGGCGAGGGCCTCCGTGCGCTGGAGGTGGGACTCCAGACAAGCTTCCTCAATCCAGAGGAAGAGCTCGTACGCCCAAGGCATGAGGGTGCCCTGGGCTGCCATGGTAGAAAGGACGTCCTGCGGGTAGTGAACGAAGACGTCTGCGTACGCGGCGGTGGCACCGCGCTTGATGGTGAAGAGCATGGCCAGCGGGGGTGGTGCAGAGGTGCCGAGGCGCCGAAGGATGTCCTCCGCCCGTTGCCAGTAGGCGGTGACCGTCTCGGTCTCCCCCATGTGCAGGGAGTTAAACTCCCGCAGTAGACGGCTGGTCTCAATATCGCTGGATAGGCGATGGGGGCGAGTGAGGATGTGCCACGCGGCAGCAGGGGCCGGGGTGGCGCCAGTGGTGACGTACCAAGGAAAGGCTCCAGGGCCAAGCGGGAAGCCGGAGGGGCGACTGGCACGAGGGCACGTACGGCGCGACCAGCGTCATACAACTGGTCGGCCTGGGTAGTGTCGTACGGGTGGCTGTAGTATGGCCATAGGCCCTCACTCTGCGCCCAGATCGGGAAGGTGAGCTCCCAGCTCCGAAACTGTTCGCCGGCCTGAAGCGGTGGGGGCGGCGTCTCAAAGTCCTTCTGCCGACGGCCGGTGCCCAGAGTGGGGCCAAGGACGGAGGTCACCGTCTGCCGCTGGCGCTGAGTGTACTGCTGTGCTAGGTAGTGCGTGGCAGCGGACACAGCGGGACTAGCGTGCGCATGAGGAATGAATGGCGGCAATGTACTGGTGGCAGTCTGGGAGGACAATGGCTGCAGTGCTGCAAGCTGCTGCATCAAGGTAGCGAGCTGTTGCTGAAGGGCAGCCAGGGGGTCAGGGTTGCCGGCGACAACGCCGGTGGGCTGCTGCTGCTGCTGCTACTGCTGCTGTTGCTGCTGCTGCTGCTGCTGCTGCTGTTGCTGCTGCTGCTGTAGCTGCTGTAGCTGCTGCACAAATGGAGGGCTGGGGGTCCCCCCAACGGAGGAAGACCCCTCACTGGGACTGTCTGCCATGGTGGATTTGTTGCCCCAGTGTTTTGCCCTTTTGTTTTCCTTTTGTTTTTCTCTTTGTGTGCTGCCGAGGTTAACAAGGACGTCAGCCCAAAACGACTGACATCACCAGCCGGGCTGTGGAGTTTCTTCCCCTTCCCTTTCCCCTCCTTTTGCCTTTTTTTTATGTGTTGATGACGTCAGCAATGATGTCAGTAGTGACGTCAGCGGAGGGCTGCTAACGTCAGCAGCAGTAGTTGCTGCAGCTGCAGTTACGCGGCTGTGGCTGCTGCTGCTGCTGCGGCTGCTGCTGTTGCCGTTGCTGTCGCTGCCGCTTCTGCGTATCTGCTGTTGCAGCAGCCGTTGCGGCTGCTGCTGCGGCGGCGGTTGGTGCAGCTGTGGCGGCTGCGGGTGCTGCAAGTGCTGCTACTGCGGCTGCTGCTACTGCGGCTGCAGCTGCTACTACTACTGTTGCGGCTGCTGCTGCTGTTGCGGCTGCTGCTGCGGTTACTTCTACAGCTGCTGCTGCGGCCGCTGCTGCTGCTGCGCGTTGCTGCAGCTGCTGCGGGGTGGGGGATTTTTTTCTCTCCTTTTCTTTTTTTTCTCTTTTTTGCTCCTCACAACGAGCTTCCCTGCTCGCTGTGAGCAGCGAGCCGCGAGCAGCGAGCTCGCTGCTCGCTGCTGGCTGCTCGCTGCTTGCTGCGAGCAGCGAGATCGCTGCTCGCTGTGAGCAGCGAGCCGCGAGCCGCGAGCAGCAAGCTCGCTGCTTGCTATGAGTAGCGAGCCGCGAGCAGCGAGCTCGCTGCTCGCTGCTTGCTCCGAGCAGTGACCTCGCTGCCAGCAGCTCGCTGCTCGTTGCGAGCAGCGGGCAGCGGGCTACGGGCAGTTGCGACTGCTGCTACTGCTGGTAGCTGTTGCAGCCGCCGCTGCTAGCTGCTGCTGGCCGTTGCCGGCTGCTGCTTGCTACTACTGCTGCTGCCGTCGGCTGCTGTTGCTGCTTGCTGCTGCTGCTTGCTGCTGCTGCTGCTGCTGCTGCTGCCGCTGGCTGATGCTGCTGCGAGCTGCTACGAGCTGCTGCTGCTGTCGGTTGCTGCTGCGCACAGCTGTTGCTTGCTGCTGCTACCACTGCTTGCTGCTGCTGCAAGCTGCTGCTGCTGCTGCAGGCTGCTGCTGCCAGCCACTCCACCTGGATGACGTCGCCGCGTGCGTCGTCGCCAGGAAGCGCCCGAAGTGGCCTGCCGCTCACCTCCTCGCGTCAAACGTGGGGGTCAGCGCTGCTGGAAAAATTCGGCAGCATTTCCCCTGGCCCAGTGGCCGTGGGAAAAATTCTGACGCCGCCACCAGGCAGGTCAATGCTGTCGGAAAATATCCGGCAGCATTTCCCCTGCACTGGCGCGTATGGGGGTCCGCCGGCGTTGTCTGGCACCTGTACGCCAGTCTTCTGCTGGTGCTGCTATGCTCTGGCTCTGATACCAAAAAGGAAACGCTATGCAGCAGGTTGGGACAGCAGCGTTGTTGATGCAGCGTGCGGGCTTCCATGCTCGTTGCTTAAGTCTGCTGCCCCCTCAGTCTGCTGCTCTGGAGACTAAGTCTGGAAGCTCTGGATTTGTTACTCAGAAACGCGCGCGCCAGTGTTAGCGTCAGAAAGCAGCTGAAAACTGGAAGTAACTGATTAGAAGTGAAGAATGAGCAACAATGGGAGACCCCTCCAAGTTCTAGCTCCCCCCCACTACTGTAGAACTTGTTACTCAGGTAACCAGCCAATCAAAAAATAGTGCTAGACCTATTTTCTGGCAGGCAGGGTTTTCTCGGTGAGCCCTGCCAGACGCCCGACAGCCCAAAACCCGGGCGTCGTCCGTTTTGCCTGAAAACTGGACCATACCATAATACCGNAAGGAAACGCTATGCAGCAGGTTGGGGCAGCAGCGTTGTTGATGCAGCGTGCGGGCTTCCACGCTCGTTGCTTAAGTCTGCTGCCCCCTCAGT
The DNA here is from genome assembly GCA_023375785.1 of Penium margaritaceum. NCBI lineage: Eukaryota > Viridiplantae > Streptophyta > Zygnematophyceae > Desmidiales > Peniaceae > Penium > Penium margaritaceum. The sequence goes on along the minus strand of SZWC01002581.1, from coordinate 99,895 downwards.
CTGCTGCTCTGGAGACTAAGTCTGGAAGCTCTGGATTTGTTACTCAGAAACGCGCGCGCCAGTGTTAGCGTCAGAAAGCAGCTGAAAACTGGAAGTAACTGATTAGAAGTGAAGAATGAGCAACAATGGGAGACCCCTCCAAGTTCTAGCTCCCCCCACTAGTGTAGAACTTGTTACTCAGCTAACCAGCTAATCAGAAAATAGCTCTGGACCTATTTTCTGGCAGGCCGGGTTTTCTCGGTGAGCCCTGCCAGACGCCCGACAGCCCAAAACCCGGGCGTCGTCCGTTTTGCCTAAAAACTGGACCATACCATAATACAGACGCTGCGAATGCAGTCGTGCGGTCAGAATCAGCTAGAAAAATAGTAGCAAAGAGTTATGGCTGCCCAAACCCGGGCAGTGTCTACAATGGTTCATGATGCCGAACAGGACCATGCAACATGCAACAAGGACCCAGGGAGAGCATGACGATGCAGACGCGATGGGACGCGCTGGACGCATGCAGACAGCAACTGTGGTGGTAGTGACCGTCGGCAGGACGACCGCCGAGGAGGCCTGCCGATGGAGCTGAGCACGTCGCTGGAGAGAGGAGGCTCCAGCGAACTGCGAGTAGACCTCAGCGTGCGTCGGCTCCACCGGACGATACTCCATCAGCATCGAGTCTCGCCGTCAGTCATCTGCACGCCGATGTACACAAGCCGGGAGGACACAACAGAGCACAATGAGAGATGCGCAAAAATCAACACTCCCCCATGACTCACAGGCGTAGTGCACATGGGCGGGCAGAGACACAGTCAACATCCAGACTCCCCCAGGGCAAGCAGAGACGCAAGCAGAGACAAAGAGAGCCACTCACGGACGCACGCCGACCGAACTCACAGCCTTCTTGAACGAGTCGCGCTTCAGTGCCTTGGTCAAGAAGTCAGCCAACTGTCGTGCTGTCTCAACCCACACAATGCTAATGCTGCCGTCACACAACAACAAACGCACATAGTGATACTCAACATTGATGTATTTTGTGCGTGTGTGATGCACGCCGTCATTGTCGGCGATGGCCATGGCCATCGCAGAATGTAAACTGGTTCAGTCGAGCGAAAACCAGGGTTTACATTCGCTTGATCTCAAACGGGACTAATCATCGTTGTTTGAGCTTTAAAAAGTTTTGCCTATGAAGCTTGATGTTGAAGGTGAGGAGGACACGATCGACGGTATTGGATACAATATTATTATGAAATTTGTTTGCTTCTTGCCTCAACGTTTCTTGTGTCTTCACAATGGGGTGGCATGTTCCCTCCCAGGCATTGGAGAAGTCCAATCAGTGGATCTCTACCGTGGGAATATTGCTTTGGCCTTGCTGTCTTGCCGGTGAGGCAGAGCGATTGTCGTAATCCACTTCAAAATGGATTTAAACCATTGCCATGGAAGTCGCCGAGTTGTATGCGAGTTTGGATGCCGGCACTCTTGCTACCCTATCACTGCCGTGTGGCTCTCACAAGGCTGATGCCGAAACTGGCGGTACCGCTATAAAGCATTCTTTTACCGTAGTATTGCAGTACCACAGTACGGTTTTCTTTTCACGGTACTGGTACGGTATCAGTACTAACCTGGCAGGGTACCCCTCCTTCGCACCGTGGTACCACACTGTGGTACATTACAATGGTAGTGAGGAAATGAAAACAAAAAACTTTGACAAGTAATGATAACACGCTATTGGTAAGTCAATGTAGTAGTGCCAATGAGTGTGCATTCGGACGCTCAAGCATATTAAAGAGAACAGCATGGAAAAGTGCACAATGGACAAAAAAAGTATCGATTATAGCTGTCCATAGTTCAAAATCGGAAAGAGGATTTTGTAAGAGAAAGTCGAATGTCAAGCGTGTGGTCACATGGTTTACGTGGGTCGGGATTCATGGGGACATGACTGGTGGGGACATGCGTTTGTAAGTGGGCGAGCGTGCTCACAATGATGGACGGTTGTCCACCTTGTCCTTGTTGAGAGGAAAAAATGGAGGGCCGTCCCCCACCCCCCCTCCTTTGCATGTCGTAAAAACAGCTCCTGCACCGAGTAAATAGTTCAAGTATGGGACTGTAGTGGGAGGGCCGGTTTGGCCCTCCCTCCTCGCCGATGCGAGGGGTGGTTGCGCACCACCCCTCGCGTCAGCGAGGGCTGGCCGGCGGCCAGCACTTCGCTGGCCGCTGGCCAGCTCGCTGCCGGCTGGCTGGACGGCCGGCGGCCAGCCAAGCGACCGGCCGGCCACTGGCCGGCCAGCCGCCAGCCGCCGATCGCGGCCTCAGCCCGATCGGCGGCTGAGGGGTCACGAGGGCCTCGAGGTCGAGGCCTCGTGGCCTCGTGCCCTCGTCCCCCCTCGCCCTCCTTGCAAACAAGCAAGCGAGGTCGAGGAATAGGGGGAGCGAGGGTGAGGTCGAGAGAGCTGGCGCAAAATCGCCAGCGTGCCTCGCACACGATTTCGCACCAGAACGTCAAAAAATAAATTGAACTTCGTTTGCGATGAGCTTCGACATAAAATAGACGGAATAACTCGTACGGACACACCAGTTCGAGGTAAAAACCCCCGGTTTGGGTCCCAAAACCAGGGGTTTGGTTAAAAACGGAAATGGGCCTCCGGAGATTTGAAGTATTCGAGTCTCCCTGCTCTGGGTCGTTGATGACGATTGCCCCTCAGTCTTGCGAAGGAGGTAAACCCCTGACGCGGACTGAGAACGCCATTCTACGAACTCCGACGACGACTTCAGAGCAGGAGCTGGAGACTCAGCTTGTTACAATGGTTCTCAGAGCCAGACGACCCTCGCGACCAAGAGTTCAACGGAAACGGCGGCTACGACATAGATAAAACGCCGCCAGCAGCTACAAGCAGTAGCAGAAACGCCAGAAGGGACTACGGCATCTACGCTTCACCGTTTGAAGCACCGTAAAGTGCGTTAGGAAGCTGGAGAAGAGCTCTATTTTTTGGTGCTTCTTCTCCACAGTCCCTCCTCACCTCCAGGTGACCTAAGGGAATTTTGTGGGACAGGGTGGGGAGTGCCCACCCCCAAACCACCAAGTTTTCCCCTCTTTTCAAGGTTCCCTTTTTCCCTCCTTCAACCAAAAATTTGGACAGCGCTTCTTCCCAAGGCCAGGGGCTCTCAAAGCTTGACGAAGCCCTAAAAAGAGGGAGGACGACACCTTGGGGACTTTTGGCGGCTCCCCCAACGCCGCTGGCTCAAGGAGGACGCCGCCAAGGGGCGCGAGACGTGCCAAGAAGACGCAAGAAGAGACCAAGGAAGACCAGAGGACAAGACGACAAGAAGACAAGAAGAAAAGTAGTCTTCTCGTTCTTGACCTTGTACTTACTTGTTTTCTTGCTCTCTTTCCTAGTTTTGTGAGCGGTACTCACACTTCTTGTTACTCTCTTGTATTGTTATTTTCTGTTTTCCTAGATCCTAGTTGCTACCAAGTGCCGTGAGTCACGGCATAGGAGGACTAGTTTCTAAATCCAAGACCTTGTGCCGACGTGGCGGCCTAGGAAAATAGAAATTTAAATTGAAATTGCCTCACCGATCGTGAGAGCTAGATTGTAGGAGGCGATTCCTCCTTTAAGTTGTGGGGTGATCCTCACAACGACCTTCACGTGCTAGTTGCAC
>SZWC01002581.1:38041-56760 GCA_023375785.1 Penium margaritaceum | reverse complement strand
CCCCCCCCCCCCCCCCCCCACGCCGGTTCGCTTCGCTGTGCACGGAAGTGAAGTCCTTTCTGTCTTTTTTTCTTTTTTTTTTCTTTTCCTTTTTTTCTTGCAATGATGCTGGGGGTGGTGACCTCGCGGCTTCCGGATCGGAACACCGCGGGGTCATGTCTGCCAACTTCGCTTGCTCACGCGAGTGTAATGTTGCTCACGCGAGCGAGCGAGCTTGGGTCGCGAGCACGCGGTCGCATTCCGAAGCCGCCGCTCAGCGGCCGCGTCATGCTTTTGTCGCGTGACGACGTCGCGGGCTCTTGCTGACGTTGCCGTCTCGCGCGAAGACTAGCCGCGGCAGGAGAGTGGTCAGCACGCTTTTGTAAAACCTGCTTCGATGAAACTTGCGGCGACAAAACTTCCACCAAAAAATTTCCAGCTGTGGCTGCTTGCTGAAGATGCTGCTTTGGAACCTGCGGAAGACGGATTTCTGCTGCAACCAGCTGCTCCTTTGTGGACGAAGAGCTACGAGCATGAGCTTTGAACGCCGCCGATGTCGAGGAAATCGGCACATCGAAAAGTTGAAATTTGGGTAATTGTCCAGGTTCCTCACCAGCGAACTCTGAAATCTGAGACTTGTAGCCTTCTGCTGTGTTGTACTCTGGATTTGCATTGTTGCCGTGTAGCAGTGGGGATGCAGGAGACGACGTCCAGTTGACGTGTGGAGTGTTAGTGACAGCATGCACCTTGTCCCCTCTCCCCCTGTCAGCTGCACATGGTACTCCACATTCTCCATACACCATGAAGCATCTGAGCAGGTCGCCACTGGTTTTCTCCGTCATGGTGAGGGTGCGAATCTTTGACTTCCGCGTGCCGGAGACCTCGGTGTGGTTTCGCCGATAGTGCAAGAGCGCGTTTGAGGTGAGTCCGCACTTGATAGCGCATCGATTGAAAATGTCTTTTGGAACTGTCTTGGTTAGGAAGTCCGCCACTTGCTCAGAACCAGGCACGTGTACGAGCCGCACAGTGCCATCAACGACCTTCAACTGGATCCAGTGGCCGCGTATGTTGATGTGTTTCATGCGTCCTTGGAATTTGGTGGAGTTTGCGAGGTCAATCGCGGACTTGTTATCGACGTAGATTTCAGTGGACTTATCTTGCCTAAATCCAATGTCGTCAAGGAGGTTCCGTAGATAGGTCACCTCTTGTGCGGCTGATGTTAATGCCACATACTCAGCTTTGGCAGAGCTGAGTGTGATGATGTTCTGCCGCTTGCTTGACCATGAGACTGCAGCTCCTGACAGAAGGCACACAAAGCCGGTAGTGCTCCGCCGGTCCTCCTCCGTGCCTCCAAAATCTGCATCAACAAAGCACTTGAGCTCCAGGTCCTTCGAGGTGCAGAAGCAGAGTGCTGCGTCTTTTGTGGCGCTCATGTACATAAGGGCTCGATCGAGCTCCTTACAAGCCTGCGTTGTGCAGGTCTCGTTCCCACGTGCAAGGTTCCCCACAGCGTACTGTGGGTCCGGTCGAGTGCAACTTGCAGTATGCATGAGTGACCCCACTCTGCTGCGGTAGTCGGTCTCACTCCTCCCCCTTTGTCCCTGATGCAGCAACTGCTGCTGGGTTAAGGGTGTTGGTACGCGTCGATCAGGTACATCAAAGCGTTCAGAGACCTTTGTGTAGTAGGTCTCTTGGCTCAGCTCCAAGATACGCAAGTCGTGGTTGCGCCTAATGTTCATGCCGAGGTAAAACTCGAAGGACGGCATGAGCGTGATGTTCACCTCTTTGGCCATTGCTGTAGCCGTTTCTTTGATGAACTGTGCCGATGGGCCGATGATGAGGATGTCATCCACGTACAAAAGAGCATAGCAGTCTGGACGAGCGTCAAGTGCAGGTCGGTGAATAAAGAGACAGTCGTCGTAGGCCGATGGTCGGAAGTTGAGGTTCTCCAGAAGTGCTTGAAGCTTTCTGTACCACAGAAGTGGACTCTGCTTCAGGCCGTACAGGCTCTTGACCAGTTTGCACACATTTCCACTGCCATCGTCGTATCCCTCTGGCTGCTTCATGAACACGGTAGTGTCCATCTCTCCGTGCAGCAAGAAGGCGTTCTTCACGTCAAGTTGCTGTACAACGTAGTCCTCAACGGCTCCGATGGTAAGCATGATGCGTGCTATTGTGTAGCGGCTTACAGGCGCGTAGGTTTCAAAGAAGTCCTTTCCTTCCACCTGTGTAAAGCCTTTTACAAAAAGTCTTGCTTTGAACTTTTCAATGCTCCCGTCAGCCTTGGTCTTGATGCGAAAAACCCACTTCACCCCCACAGGCCGTGCATATGGTGGTAGTTCAGTGATTTCCCATGTTCCCTGCTCCATCAGACTGTTGTACTCTGCATCAAGTGCTGCTTTCCGCTCTGTTGCATACTCACCACTTAGAGCTTCTTGTAATGTCTTTGGCTCGGTGGGAGTTCCTTCAAAGGGCGTGAAACAAGTGCAGCAAGGTGTGTCGTGGAAAATTCAGCAAGGACGACCTCGTCCTCCTTGAACATTGAGCACGCTTTTATGGCAAGGTTGTGCTCCTCCTTATCATCTCCCTGCAGTTGCTCCATTTGTTGTTGCAGGAGGCCTGTGAAACGTCGATTACCCACAGCGAGTGGAGGTTGAACCTTCCTCGGCGGTTGCGAACCATCTTGCACGCCCACCGTCTCAGCTTCATCATGTCGTACATCAACCGACTCATCGTCCAGGGTGGTGCTTTCAAGGTGGTGAGTGCCAAAGGGTACACACGCGCGCACCGCCTCATTATCCGCCTCATCCAGATTCGAAAGGGTGAGTGGATGTGTGGCCGCTTCTCCTTCAGATTCCGCAAGGGACTCGACATAGGAGTCGTAGAAAGTCTGTAGAAGGTCTGGGGCCATTTTCTATTTGGCCTCCCATGCTGTGCGTGTCAGATTCTCAAAAAATATTGCATCGCGGCTGATGATGGTGCTTTGTGAGTCTATTTCAATGAACTCCCATCCTTTCATCTTGGATGCTTGCCCCATGAACAAGCCCCAAGATGCCTTGTCAGTAAGCTTCCTCCTTCGCTCCTTCGGCACGTGAACAAGTGCCATGCAGCCAAACTTCCGCAGCCCTTTGATGTCTGGCTTATCACTATGTCATGCCTGAAATGGAGTTATGTCAGGGAGTGTTGTGTGTGGTACACGGTTGCGTATCCAAACAGCTTGCTTGAGCGCATATGGCCACCAGCTATTGTCAAGTTGTGCGCCAAGGAGCATTGACTTGAGCATCTCTTGCATCATGTGATTTGCACGTTCAGCGACACCATTCTGTTGCGGTGTGTATGGAACTGAAAATTGCTGCACGATGCCCATGTCTTTGAGGCGAGACATGAAGTCAGTGCTGGTAAACTCTCCAGCATTATCACAGCGTAGGACTTGCAGCTTCCTGTTGCTCTGTCTCTCCGCCATGGCCAGCCACTTGAAGAAGTGTGTTGATGCTTCGTCGCGTGTCTTGAGGGCGTAGCACCAAGTGAAGCGAGTCGCGTCATCGATAAAGAGCAGGAAGTAACGATGACCTGAGCTCATTGCCGCTGGTGGAAGTGGTCCACAAATGTCTGTGTGGACCAACCTGAGCTTGTCGGCAATTTCACACTTGCTGGCGGGAGGGAATACTTGACGTGGTAGTTTGGCCTTCACACAATCCTCACAAGGATCTGCAGGTTCCTTCTTGTCGCATTCCTTGATTTCAAGTCCGTGAACCTGTTGTTGCTTCTTCATGGTCTTGATTTGTTGAGTGCTGATGTGGCCGAGTCTCTTGTGCCACACTGAGATATCTGCACCAGAAAGTTGGTATAGACTGGCTGCCGCAAAGGGATCAACTTCAGCTTCTGTTGTAGGAGGGCTGAATTCTAGCCCGATCATGCCGCATGGAAGGAGACGTCCTTCGGCAAAAACTTCCCCTTCACTGTTCTGTAGGGTGATATTGTTGCCGTTGCTCACAATGTGAGCTCCTCTCTTCATCAGCTGTCCGAGTGACAGTAAGTTGACCGTAATTTCAGGGATGTAGAGAACATCTCCAAATTTTACCTAAGCTCCGTCGTTGCCTGTCACTACCACTCTGCCTTTTCCCAACACTGGGACCTGCTTGTTGTTGGCAACTGTCACAAAGCCCTTTGTGCTAGGCTGGAGGTCCTGGAGACAAGACCTGTCAAATGTGATGTGTGATGTACACCCACTGTCGAGGTACCACACATACGGTGAGCAAACGAGTCCACTGCTCTGTGCATCCGAGAGTTGAAACACGGAAGCTGAGTAATCAAACTCCTTCTTGCCTCCGTTGTTGCCATTCTTCACTGGCTCTTGAGTCTCCTTATCCTTTTCACCATCCTTCTTCTCCTTCCCTTTGTCTCAAGGTTTTTTGCCTTGGTAGCCTTTTTGCTTCTTTGTCAACGCCTCATCCGCAATCCGCTTTCTGCAGTCCATTTTCTTGTGGCCAATTTTCTTGCAATAATGGCATTCTATTGCAGGTCGTGATCCTATGGACTGGCCACTTGCGTTGCGAGAGTTGGCGTTTGGACTTGGTAGGGGAGTGACCTGGGAAGATGCTGAGTTCATCATGGGCTGGCTCTTCCACGATGGATGAGTTGCGTTGACGTGGGCTGCACTTGCTGAAGAAAATGGTATGTTGGACATAAGCCCGGCCTTCTCCTTTGCAAGCTTGCAGTCGCGTTGATCTGTTAGCAGCGTCTTGCACACGTATACCTCTGTCAACTCAGATTCCTGCTTGAACTTCAGCACATGTCTCACATTCTCCCAGTCGCCAGTCAATCCACTGGTTACGAACACAGGTTCTGAAATGGGAGCATCCGTTACTGTAAGCTGATCACGTAGAGACTTCGCCTTGTTGATGTAGTCTTCTATGTTGTCGAAGCTACTGAGGCTGATGTGCGATAGCTCAGTCTGGCGGTGAGACTTGAAGGTAGAGTCACCGGACATGTAGGTCCGTAGGAGGTAGGACCATGCAAGTCGAGCAGGCTCAGTTGTCTCCTCGAACATCCTGATCGCCTGTTGGATGCGAGGACTCAGCTGGTTTTCCAACACCATGTATGCGGCACGGGTGTAGAACTTGAATTCCGACACCGCTTGTGATGATAATCCCGCAGGTGGAGGCAGATAGTGCCCGTTGTAGAACTCCCATAGACAGTGAATCTGGGCGACCTGCTTGAACTTATGCGCCCAGTGTGGGAAGTTCTCACCGTCAAACTTCTCAACTTTGATCTTGTGCAGTTGCAGAGATGCTGCTGCTGCAGGCACTGTGTTCTCCAAACGCTGAAATGGGATACCTTGCACTGCCGTTGGTTGGGCATGCATGGTAAACTGCTGCATGGGTATGGTTGCTTGCGGTTCGACTGGTGGTACTCCTACTATGGCAACTGCTGGTACTGCTGCTGCTGCTGTAGGTTGGGCCATATAGGCCTGTGGCATGAGCCCCGGATGAGCCTGTTGGTATGCTGCCATGGGTGGGACCCCAGGCATCCCTTGAGATTGTGCCATAAACTATTGTGGCACTCCTCCATTTGCAGGTGTTCCAGTCTGTACCTGCTGGGAGTTAGCTGGTTGCATGACTGGTGGAGGACTTGCTTGAGGCGGATGAGCAGATGATCCTTGTGATGGCGGTTGCCACTACATAGACTGCTGCTGTTGCAGTTGTTGTTGCATCATGTGTTCTTGCATCTGCTGTTGCTGTTGTTGAGTCAAAGCCAGCTGCTGCTGAAGTTGAGCATTCTCTGCCGCCAAGGCAGCATGTGACTACTACAACTACTGCGTGTGTGAATCTTGAGCAGCACGAGTGAGCTTCTCTTGTTGTCGAAGAAGCTCCTGCGCTGCAAGCTGGTGCCTCAATTCCTCCCTTTCTTGCTCCAAAGCTTGTCGCGCCAATGCTTCCTGCTGCGCCATTTTTGGTGCTTGATCCGCCAAGCGTTGTGCCTCTGCTGCTTGGCGTTGTGCATGATCTGCAACATGGCGCCCTTGCTCTTGACCCATGCGCAAACCATGTAGCACAGATTGATTGTCAAGGGGAGGTGTTCCTCCCCCTTGATCTTCAGGTTCCATGCCACTCATGGACACCTCTTTGGTTGTGCAATGTGCAGGTTGAACTATAAGACGAATGCGACAATTTTGATGCTACCGGCCACTTTTACAGAGATGGCGGATGTCGTCTCCACCAGCTACAACAACTACTGTGCTGCTACTGCTGCTGATCTAGCTAGAAGCACAACCTCGCTCTGAAACCATGAAAGATTTTGCACGACCACAACAAAGGCTAGATAGACCTTGCTGTCGTGCTAGGACCTTGATGTGCCAAGCTTGACTTGTAAGAAAATGGTAAAAGGCAAAGTGCGGAAGCTTTTTTTTTTGAGTTTGTGATTGTATTAAGAACATACAAAGTACATGTACAGCAGCTCTATGTACAAGTCTCACAGCAGCATATGAACAGCAAAGCTCTGACTCTGGTCCTGGCCCAAACTGGGCGCAACGTCTTGCCAGGTGTCCAGCCATGTAGCAAGAGTCTTGGCGTGTCTTGTAGGATGACAGGCCTTCAGGAAGTCAGGGTGCCTCCTAGCCAAGCTGGCAGTATTGCCAAGCTCACTGGGTCGACGGAGGTGATCTTCAGCAGATGGCAGACTTGCAGAGTTGATGGCGGTAGCAGTCACTGAGTTGCACTGGATTGCTGAAATAAGATGTGACGGATACTAGCCCCTCCTTTTATATTGCTACGTTTGGGGGATTCTAGTCCCTTTTGCTCCCTTGTAGGTAGTAGTCTCAACAGCACCACCTTGCCTATGCAGTAAAGCGTCGTCCAGCATTGGACGACGCGTTGATGATGCAGTAATTCATTGACGAGGTCGTGTACTGGCTCAGACGACCTCGGTGCTGCCTCTACAATGTCATGCGCACACCTCATAGGGTTGCATCCTCCAACCTGCCTCGTCTGAGACTGTTGTTGAGTTGTCCAACGTAGGTGAGAAAACCGAGGTGGTCACTCCTCTCTTGGACTTTCCAACGTAGTTATGTACACTTCCCAGTCGTGAACACAACACTTGCGAGATTATTCCAGGAATCAACTGGCCTGTACAGTAGAAGATTCCTAAGTGGAATTTCCATGACAAGTCACAGAGAAAATCTGCAACTTCTTGTGAAAAACCTCCGAATCAAGAATTGACTGCGCCAGCTTGTAGCATACATCCAGCGCAGTTATCGCTTCACGCCAACATCCTTCTCATCCTAGAATTCTTGAGATTGATAAAATGGGGGCGAGCTCTTTGCTCTTGCTTCCATTGTTCCATACATAGTGAAATATGAGAGAAGAGAATATGGCACGGAAAGCATAATGAAGGTGCGAAAAAAATCCTTTAAAACATAACAAGGTTTTGTTTCAACAAAAATACATACTATCTATTGACTGTTTTCATGTCCACTTACAATTCGTTATCCAAAGGATTTTTCCCACTCCTTTCATCGTCCATTTTGGGTCGTCCAATATTACAATTGGCCCGCCGTAGGTGTCCAAACGACTCCGGCGGTTTCTAACCATCACACTTTTACCAAATAACTAAAGTGCCCTCATTATTGTTTAAAAACAATATAAAGTTCATTTTCTCTATTTTTCATCACATCCGTCCGATAGCCATGCTACATCCAATGAATAGATTTAACAATTCAACCGAGAAAGAAAATAAACAGTAAGTAACATGAGAAACTGGTATCTGTTAATCTCTCACATCGAAGATTATTAGGTCGATGAATAGAGCTCCGAAATATGACCTCGTTCAATTGCAGTTGTCAAGACCATTAAAAACAAGGGGCCGGCCTCGTCAGCATCGGTACCGATGTTTCGACGTGTGCCGTGGCCTGTGATTTGCCGCGTGCGGTTTTTTTCTCGCACGACCATTGCACGGTGCACAAAACTGCCAGTGGAGCACCACTCGACCATGCTCATGCATGGTTGCTCGTATGGATGGATTTGATTATGTGAAGTCGTCATTTTAAGAGCATGACGTCAAACAAAAATGTTAAAATAAGATACCTCTTAAAAGCATTTTTAAAAGGCAACCACATGCCTCATTATTATACAAGACTCGTAACATAAGACATGTTGAAGAAGTTACTCTAAATACGTGAAAACTGAAATGTCAAAATAGGTAAAAACACAAACTAATGTTCGTAATTTTAAAAACAAATTAATACAATACCCACTTTTTCGAGAACATGACTAATTTACCGGGTTTCCGTGCATCTTTTCTCAATAGTGGACAAGGCATGCACGTTTAGTTGGTATTCACCTTTTGTGGATAGAGTATTAAGTTCGTGAAATTGGTGGAGAAGCTATTGAATTTTTTAGGAAAGTGGGTAATCGGGCAAGATCACACTCAAAAGATGGGTAAAAGAGAATTATTCAGAAACGAATTACCAAGGATGATCGTAGCAGCAAAAGGGATCGATAGGGCCGAATACAATTGTCTGATCTAGGAATCTTACGGCTCGGAAGACTCCTCGACTCCGATAGAAGTAGATGCCGTCCATGAGAGAGATACACGTACCTGCTATAATTGGGGAAATTCGGGTACATTGCTCCTACATACCGAAGCAAGCCATAGGCAAAAAGGGGGGGAAGTCGAAGAAAAATAAGTCGGGAAACAGCAAAGGGCAGGAGTGAAAGGCGCGACTCTTGTTCGCGAGGAGCAATCTGCGCCGAACGATCGCCCATCTGAATGACCTACGAGACGACAGAGGGTTTATGAGATTACAAAGTTTGACGGGGGGTATGAGGACGACCAACCGATAATACTACTAAGAATGCAACTTTGAGGATGCAAAAGTTGTAGAACAGTATCGACGTTATTGGATGGAGGAGCTTCTCACTGTTTTGTAAGTAGTGACATGGTTCTCCATCTAGGTTTGAAGACCGAACCAGGGGTGTTTGAAAGAAAAATCGTTGATGGGAGACTGCAAATATGAAGAATCTGAGAACCACTATGACTACAAGTGGGACATCTATGGAATGTAATGGTCCCGAGATCTTGTCCAATGAGTAATTACAAAATCATTCTCGAACAAAATTTTCTATGCTGACACAATCCGCAGGTCAACTGGAACAACGGTGATGTCTACGTGGAAATTGACAGCGCCAAGCTATAAATTCTGCACATGGGGTAGAAGACGACAGTAGAAGCAACGGAGGTGGAAGCAACAGAGGAAGCCATGGTAGCGGAGAAGCAACAGCTTGTGTAGAAGATACCGCCAAACGTGGCCAAATACTGCATACAACGAGGAGCTCGTGCGTGGCTCATACATCTCGAACTAATGGAGGAAATGGAGGTGGTAGCAGCCCACACATCATCCTCATCGGCCTCATCAAATCTATGGGTATTAACGAAGTTCTCGATGGTGCCCAAAGAGATCGCATCACTTATGCAAGAGTTTATGGACGTCTTCCCCGATGAACTCCCCAAAACTCTACCACCACAACGGGACATCGACCATTGCATCGAGCTAAAAGCAGGAAGCCGACCGACAGTTCAACGGGCATATGTAATGAGCAATCACAAACCGACCAAGAGCAAAAAGAAACTCAACAAGATACTTGGTCCGGGGTCATCCGCCCATCTATGTCACTATACGCCGCACACATACTGTTTGTGAAAAAAAAAACCTGCAAAATGTGCATGTGCATGGATAACTAGGCATTGAATGCCACTACCATCAAGAACCACTACCCTCACCTTTGAGCCGACGAACTTTTTGACCAACTCCGAGGGACTCAATTTTTCACCAAAATTGACTTATGTATTGACTGTCACCAAATTTATGTGGCAGACACCGACATAAAGAAGACAGCGTTTGGAGCTCATTATGGACATTTTGAGTTCATGGTAATGATGTTCAGACTTACGAATGCTCTAGCGACATTCATGTCGACAATGAATAACATGTTTTACCTGTACATCAACGATTTTGTTATGGTGTACCTCGACGATGTCCTAGTGCAAAGCTGTACCATGGAGGAGCACGGTGGACATCTTCGCAAATTCCTTAAAGTTTTGTAAACAGATTTTTTTTTGGAAAACTCTCAAAGTGCGACTTTGGTCATCATTCGATCGAGTCTTCGGGTCACGTCATGAATGGCAGAGGGATCACCATGGATCCAAAAATGTGGCAATAATCGTTGATTGGCCAACACTGACCAACGTTTGAGACATTCAAGCTTTCATCGGCTTCTACAAATACTACCTGCATTTCATATGGGATTACGCTCGATTTTTGTGCCTCTCTCCGACCTCACCCGAAAAGAAAATGGATGGCGGTGGGAAGACACGGATCAAGAAGTGTTCACCACTTTGCAGAACGCTTTGACCTTGATGCCAACCCTTTGATTAGCCAATCCAACGGTCAACTACGTCATGGCCTCGGACGCCTCAGATTGAGCCATTAACGTTGTCCTCCCATAAGACCATGGCAACGGAGAACAACCTGTTGCATACATGTCAATAAAACTGCACGAACCGGAACTCAGCTACACCGTACACAAGGAGGAGATATTTAAGTCTTAAATGCATGCATTTAAGACTTGGCGGTGTTATCTGGAATGCGGCCGATGCATTGTATGCACCGACCACCATGCGTTCAAATCTTCGAAGACGCAACTAAACTTTTGTGGACCTCAAACCCGATGGATGGAGTTCCTTGAATCCGGGTTTGTCTACGATATCAAGTATCATACAGGCAAATCTAACCATATAGACGTGCTCAATCGTCAACCAGTGTTGATGGATAAGGCAGCAACACTACATTGATAATGAGATCCGTATCTTGAGTAGTTATTTGCACGAGGCTATGACCAGCATGGCGGATACGACAAAACGAGATTCATGTACGACACACCCTAGTGGCGGGGGCAATTCACTCGACAGGCGTTCGTTCCCCCGGAATGATGAAATCAACTGCATGTTGCTTGAAGAATACCCTGACAGAGGTCTAAGTGGACATTTCTGAGAACAGAATATGCTGAAGAAGCTGACGAAAAACTAGTGGCGGACAAGATGCAATCCAACATGGTCAACTTCGAGAAATCCTATGACACGCATGAGCGAGAAAATTCCCCCCGCACACGGCCACCAGGACTACTGCAGCCGCTCCCCATTTCAACAGAATGGTGAAATGACATCTCCATGGACTTCGTCACAAGACTACTAGTCACACCTGAGGGATATGCCATAATCCTCATAGTTGTTGATAGGTTTTCTAAAATGTTTCAATTTATCCCAAGTACAACCACCTTCAGTGCCGTAACAACTACACATATTTTCAAACAACATTATACGGCTACACGACATACAAAGAACCATCACAAGCGACGAAGACGGTTGATTCACTAGCCGTTTTTGACAAAAATTGATGACTCGCTACGGTAGTTGGATCTTGCTATCAACGACGTTTCATTCTCATACAAACGGCCAAAGCGAGCGGAACAACTAGACGCTCAAAAAGGTTTTCTGAATATTATGCGAATCTCATGGGACGCATTGAGCACAAAACTCCCGACTGCCAAAATCAAATATAATTTGGCAATCTTCATCGTAACGGGTTAGACCCCGTTCAAAGTGGTGTATGGCAAAATTCCTATCACACCAACCGGACTCCACAGCCAAAGTAACATTCCCACGGTTGACGTCCAACACCACGAAGTTTCCACCATTTGAGATGAAACACGGCAGACACTTGCAAAGACGCAAGCGGTGATGAAACGAGTAGCTGACGCACATCGAAGCGACGATGTTTTCACGATCAGTGACAAAGTACTTCTCAGCTCAACCAACATCAAACTGCGTGGAGGCGAGTGTTCGAAGCTCAAACCCCAATGGTTGGGATTGTTAGAGATCGAGCAAATATAAATCCCCACGGTTACACGACTCAAACTCCCCGACACGATGTATGTTCATCTGGTGTTTCATATCAGCACACTCAAGCACTACCGAGACCCCAGAGAGAACTTCCTCGTTAGGGAAGTCCCTCCCCCTCCTCTTCTACAAGTGGACGAGGACATCGAATACGTCATCGAGGATATTCTCGGCCATCAATGACCAGGCAAGAAATCACAATATCTTGTCAAGTGGCACGACCCTGACGTCGCGCTTAACAGGTAGGAACCCTATGACAACCAAATGTCGATCATCCACAGTTATCACTACCGTCACCGGGCCACATCTACAAGTGCACCAGGACGTCGCGGCTAAAAGGGGGAAAGTGTTACATACTAGTCGTACACGAGTCCCTAATCTTTCCGAGTGGGCATGTTTGTCATTATACAAATAGCACACCGTGCGTCGAGACCTCGATTTTCACTTCGATGGTCGACGGCAATTCGGCCAACTGCACTCACCCTCCAGCGAACCTTCTCACACTTTGTGACGACTAACCACTTTTAAGAATCATCGACAGGATTATCACGAACTTTCAGTCGATTACTCGAAGCGTTGAGACATACATCGATTTATAAAGATGTATCTCGCATCTTCATCGTCGATCCTTGAAGCCCCTCGACTTCTCGGCGAAGCTTCTCGAATCCGACCACTCCCAGCACGACTCCGCATGCGTCACTTAACAATCGACCCAACAACCTCAATTATGCCTCATTCGTAACTTAACACTTGTGTATATATGTTCGATCATTTCGACACATCATCTAAGTACACTTGCCGCTAATTATAAATTGCTCAAGTGTTCCAAATTCTAAATCGTGTTCTGCCTTGTAAATTCTATCTGGTCACCATCTACGCTTCGTTTGGCATAACACAGTCAACAAGTTGATAGAAAGTTGCTATAATCCTATATCTATAGCAACTCACCATAACTCTCCACAATCACACAATATTGATACAAAAAGTTGTCAGGCGAACCGTTGGTGATTCTTTTCACTTGTCATGGATTGCGACGTCATCAAATATAGCCACATTAGATGCACAACATCACTTCCAAAAGATTGGATAAAACCAAAATTTCAGATTATGCATGCTACCTGTGAGTGGATGGTGTCACAGTGGTTCTAGATGAAAGGAAAATTGAGCATGTTGGATGCCTCTAGCGACGAACAAGTTGATTGGCCTTACGATCTCAGCTCACCCCGACTTCTCGTAATGAGTGTTTCGTTTATCATTTGGCTTCCAAGTAAAACTATGTGTGGCACAAAGGTCTTGTTGGGTAACCACGACATTCCAGTATTATCAGGCTGTCAACTTGCTTCTGTAAGGGGATGCGCAACCTCCTTATACTTTTCCTTCAACGCTGGATAGGTGGGTCCCCATGTGGAGTGTTGTTCTCGCGGAGCAGAACAGATTGAATAGCCGGTGTTGTGGTAGTGAAGAACCGAGTGAAAAATTCCAAATGAAAAAGGATCGGTAGCCGACTGCAAAAACAGAGAAGGTTCATCCAAAGGTCACAACCACATTGCCTTGAAATGCATGGACAGGTGAAAGGGCGAATTTTCTAGTCATTGCTTGAATCGCATGATGACGAAGTCGAATATGAAAATCAAAATTTTAAACGGTCTTGAGAGTGACTGCCCATGTGCAGCAATCAACCCTCGTTGTTTTCAAAAGTTTATAGCCAAAACTGCGTGGAAACCACCTCTCTAAGCCTTGACAGTGACATCGGGAAGAGGGAGTGTTCTGTAAGTTTTTGTCTTCATGTGAGCTCTCCTGTCAAACTGCCGGCAGCAAGCTGGCATTTGTCCATTGCACGGTCTAACACTTTTGCGCAAGTCTGTGTACGTGTCGTGTGACGTCAGCGAGCCACACAACATTCACTTCTCGGCAGCCAGAAGAGAACGAAACAGAATTGAGTTCGTTCTTTGTGACATGGGCAGTTCGATCTCAGGGCCTCGATTAGTACAGCGGTTCCACATTGCAGCCCGTTTCGCTCCTTCAACGACCAAGGGGCCCGGACGGCCGATCTCAACAACCGGGGAGCTCTGCCGTTAAGTCTCGGCGATGACAGGGCCCCTCGAGCGGATCGTGCTTGTCAGAATCGCGATCCGCGTTTTCACATACCCTTGACTGACCACAAAGAAATGTGAGGACGTGTTTGCTGTCGGAAGCACTCCTACTCAGATTCCGAGTCAGATTTGCAGCCAGAGTGAAGTTCCGCTCGAGTTCCGACATCGAACAGTCGGATCCGACTTCATCGGCCTTGGACAGCGCCGACCGCTAAGGAAACACACTATGCGGATGTCTGACTTCGAACTGAATAATGAGCCGATGTAGCGACGGTGGATCCGAGTCGACTCAACGGATCGGATGCCTGAACAAGCTTGATGGCGCGCAATTTCGACAGCAGAATAACGTACCTCATCTGTTCAAAAGAGTCCCTCATCTTGCCTTTTCGAGTGGTTTTTTGACCGCATAAGTGGTTCTGCGATATTGTGAGCAGTTACAGTCGACGAACCTATGTTTGACTAACAAATGTCCAATATATTTTGCCGGTTTGTGATGTACGATCGAAAAGAAAGAATTATGGGAGTTATTTACACTTGAGCGACCGATCCGTCGACCCCACAGTGCAAATGGGCTCCTCAAAACGGCAGGGAGCCATTCGCCGGCATGAGACCGGCAATCGCGAAGCGCGAGGCTTTCCGCCGGGCCCTCGCGTTGGTCGACGCACAAATGCGGGTCTCAACACTGATGGCTCCAGCTATGCAGGTCCTCGAGTCAGGTCTTGGGGCCCCGGGATCAATTTGGCCTTGTGACATTGGCCTTCATCAGCTTCCAATACGGTCCAGGCTGGAAAATGATACTTTCCAGACAGATATTCGTGACGTGGAAAGCAAAAACGGCCACACGAGCAGAGATTTTGGTAGGTGCGTGCGCGGAGCCCACAGCCGCACAATGGCGTTCGAATAATAATGGATCCCGCCTATCCAAGCTCGAGAGAGGCACAGATCGGCCATTTTCCGGATATGGCCCTATTTTCAAAATATCTTACGTTAACGGCCGACTAGCTTTGAACTCTGACGCATTTGGCCTACTTTGGTGGATGGCTCACAGATCTGTTCAACTTTGTTGCATCGCAGCCTCCTGCTCTATAGCAGCGCAGTATATGGCCGACGTTTTTCCTTACGTCTTACACATCTGGCAAATTCCGGAACGCGCTGTCAGAATGCTGTGACAGGCGCGATCTCGCGCATGTGAAAAAGCACGTGCGAAGAGCGCGACACATGAAAGAAGACGGGATCCGCTCCCCGCCGCTGTTGCTTGTGCGCGGCCGCCTTGTGTGCTCGTCGCGCACAAGGGCCCTTGTGCGCGGTCGCGACAGGGGAGGCAGCGGGGAGGGGGGTGCCCCCCCGTGCCCCCGGATCTCTCCTGGCACACGCGGGCAGCCCGGATGACCGGCGTGGCAAGGCGGCGAAGTTTCGCAGAAGCACGGTCGTAGTGCAGAAACGGGAGGAGTCGAATCCAGACCAGTGCCTTTTTTTTTCCCTGCAAGCGGGGATGGCAACTGTGAGCAAGTGCCCGCCTCCGGACCACCTTTCTTACCAATCGTCTCAAGTGAGTGCAAGAAAGTTACTTGTGAAAATTTAAGAGTACGGATAGTATTATAAAAAAAAAAATAGTCATTGAACATTTTTTTCTGGTTGTGTAGTGCTTCGACGCAAGGCCAAGACACGCCACTGTCCAATTCTCAACACCTAAAAGGAATCGTTATGTCTCAAGTAAGTTCATAAGAAACTAATTGAGTCACAAAAACATCAAGATATTTTTTTATCCTCATTTGATGCATCATAGGTGATTGTGGGTAGGGTACCTCGTGTCCTCACAACACCGAAACGTCTCCGACAACGTAGGTCTCCATCATCGAGAAAAATGAAGTGGTGTTTGGGATAAGAAAAACCAATTGATATAAATTTTACAATGAACTACATTTACATTTTCATAACCAGAGAAGTTTGAGGAATACAAGGTCACGAGGCCACTCACAACACTCGTCCACGAAACAGAGTGCCGAGGTGTCAACCAATTAGAAACTTTCATTAAGTATAGTTCATTGATTTTTTTACCTTGGGAAAATAACATTCGTGGCACTAGCAATGAATTACCTGAATGAGCACTCTCGAGGTCAAGCTTGCACATCTCAATCGGCCACCCCATGCAGGATTGAGATGGCTCGAAGACCGTACGTCAAGAGCGACAATTAGAGTGGCAGAAAGCGTGTGTGCAACACATCACACTCCCCGAGCATTGGAGCAAATTTGTAATTTTCCATACTACATGACCAAATGAGGTACTTGGACGATAAAAGCACTCTCACCGAGAAAATTCTAGAAGTCACACGATTGAGAATGAAGACTCGCAAATGGTTCAGACTACTCACCATAACGCCTTCTATGATTGTACACAGGTGCAACTATGTGAAGAAGTTCGATGTGCATTTGATGGTTATACAATCATCGTATAGATGTTTGGAAAACACTTTGGATTTCTACATGGTAAGTGTTCTGATGTGCTACCATGTCATCCATTGCACATTTTATTCATATGCATTACCTCCATTTGCGATAATAACATTGAAATTGCAGCATGGAAAGCATAGCACAAAAACAAATTGACGCACATGGATTGATGATGCATTGCACACATTGCAATCTATCGTGAACCACCTTGAGACATNTACCTCATAAGCATGAAGCACAGATATAGGGGTGCGAGCCTTTAGAAAGTCCTTGTACAACCTATTGGCCAGGGAAGCATTTGGAGGTGATGCTAGCCTCACCCTCCTCTCTCTGACCCCTCCCCTTCCTCCCACTCCTTCGTTGGCCTCGTCTCTTTGTCCGTCCTCTCGTACAGGTGTTGAAGCACCAACATCAACCCCTTGGTTCCCTTCCTCTTCAACGAGGTCCAACAGTTGGTGAAATGACAGCTCCTGCTGCTGTTGATGTTGCTGCGGCTGCTGTTGCTGGTGGTGTTGTTGTAATGACGGTGGCTGTTGTTGCACTGGCTGCTCATCGTTCTCCGGTTGCTCTTCGTTCCCTCCCTGCTGCTGTTGTTGCTGTTGCTGATGATGATGCTGATGTTGCTGCTGCTGTTGCTGTTGGTGTTGCAGGTGCTCCTGCTGCTGATGCTGCTGATGCTGCTGTTGCTGCTGTTGTTGCTGCTGCTGCTGCTGTTGCTGTTGCTGTTGCTGCTCCTGCTGCTGTTGTTGTTGTCGCTGCTGCTGTTGCTGTTGCTGTTGCTGTTGCTCCTCGTGATGCTGCTGCTGCTGCTGTTGGTGCTGTTGTTGCTCCATGGACGTAGTGTCTCGCACTTGATTTGCAACGCACAACAACCTAAATGCAGACTCTTGTTCCGTAATACGTGCATTCAGACGGCTGATCTCCTCATCCCTCTGTGCCAGCTCCGCCTCCTTCACCTTCATTTTCTCTCAAAGGTCATGAAGGATTGCCTTGAGCTGTACATTTTCTTCTTGTGAACGCAGACGGAGAACAACCTCCTGCACGCGAAGGAAATGGGAGATGTACATAGTAGTAAAAAATGAGTGTACACACTGTCTTGGATACATGCAACTCCCCCCCCCCCCTCCATCATGTGCAAGCATCAACATGAATCTGCGAGCAGCGACATGAACTTGCAAGCATCCACATTCCTCGTCAACCATCGACATGCATCAACATACATCGGCATGCGTCGACATACATCGACATGCGTGGGCATGCATCGGCATGCATCGGTGCACATCGACATACATCGGTATGTATTTACATGCATCGGCCTGCATCGGCATGCATCGGCATGCATCAACATGCGTGGGCATGCATCGGCATGCATCGGCATGCATCGGCATGTATCGGCATGCATCGACATGCGTGGGCATGCATCGTCATGCATCGGCATGCATTGGCATGTATCGGCGCGCATGTAAGAGGTTTGTGTAGCGACAGAATTCTTTCAGATTATCTGTCTTTAAGCCCCTATCACCCTCACCCCACCCCTCCCCATCACCCCCCTCCCCCTCCCTAAATACATACCTCGACTGTGCTTGCAGACAGGTCTTTCACTGTTGCCGACCAGTTGTCCTCCTTGGCTTTGACCTCGCGCGCCCATGTCTTGAACACTTCAAGCTCGCAGATTGGATTCAGCTTCACGTACGGATGATCCTTCGTCTCTTCATGCGTGGAGAGTAATTCCAAGTAGCGCAACACCTCCCATCGACCCTTCTCCACAACAGCTTCAAGGAAACCTGTTGCTGAAACCTGCTTCTCTGTTGCAGGTGTTCGTGGATCAGAGTTTAGTATGGAGATGCGCTTGTACTCCTCATCGGCCCAAGGAAAGATGTACTCCTTCGCAAGCTGGACTAACTCGTCGGGGATAGTTGCATCATTCCTTGGTATGTAGTGCATCTTTGGATCTTTTGAGAACCCCGCCTGAATAAGAAGTCCCTCGAGCGGCACATTCCAGAGATATGACATCTCTAGATGACTGTCGACCCACCTACCAAGCCTAGCAATGTCTGAAATATCGGCCCCCCGCCGATCCGCATCTCGGGCCCCCGATCCACGCGAGGCATGAGTCAGACTAGATGATGGTATTCCACAGACTCGGAAGAGGGTCTTGACCATCGCTAAGTGCTCGTCGTACGTGAGTGGTTTCTCGAACTCCGTGAACGGGTGAAAGAAGGGTCGTTCAAACCATGTCTGTCG
>SZWC01002580.1:182230-218200 GCA_023375785.1 Penium margaritaceum | reverse complement strand
CGGTAAGCCCCTTCAAACGAGTTCCGAGCCGCGAGTAATCCACGCTCGAATGGGTGCGCATCGAAAGCCTACCGAGTGGCTACAGACACCGGTCAGAAAAGTAGGCTCGACACGTTTCGACGACATTTTCAACCAATTCAGTTGTTTCGTGCGGATAGCGGTTTGACAGCGTTTAGCGCACGGGATGACCGGCGACTTCGCGCCAGCCAATCGTATTGATCCCTTTCCATTACGGAAGACATTTAGAAAATCGTTAATACGGCATTGAAAACCAGGAAGGATTTACGATTGAAAAGAGAGGTTTGCGAAGTTAGGTAGATGTTAAAGGTGACCATCCCCCTCTGTCGATGGCTGATTCACGATCGTGGAAATCTAGCCGTTCAATAATGACCATCTCGTCGGTCTATGGCTGAGTCAAGATCGCGGAAATCCAGCCGTTAAGTACAAAGTAGCCCACAATGTCTTATCCACGGCTCCCCATCCATCCACTGTGTCTAATGATCTGACGTGGCAATCGAGACCTGACGGCGACCNACTAGCCTTCCGCAAAGTCACGGAGTATGTAGTCCCGCCGGCTAGCCCACCGACTGCTACTGTCAAAAGAACGTTTTCGAGGCCGTCAAGTTGTCGGCCACGCCGAACAAACAAAAACGCATTTCAACATGTTTTTCAGAAGGACCGAATTGAAGCGTCGAGTCATGAGTAGTAAGGTGGGACCCACGGGGACGTGTCGCGCGCACCCGTCCCCGAACCGCGTCGAGTAGGACATGTGAAGTAGGCGACGTCGCGAACTCGTTTGAAGGGGCTTAGGGGGGACTGGTTGGAGACGGAGCAAGGGAGTATTGGCCACTGAGAATAGAAGCAGAGACTTGATACTTGAGACTGATTAGCGGAGGATGTTCTTGGGGGGGTAGGTGGGGGTAAGGATAGGAGCGGAAGAAGAGCAGGTGAGGTGAGTTCTGTGTTGGTGGCAGGGCTGCAGGAGGGGAGGAAAGTGCCTAGGACAGGACTGTGGGATGGAGAAGTTGAGGGTAGGGTGTCCGACAGGGAAGGGGGGGAGAATTACTGAGCGAGGGAAGTTGGGAGCGGTTAAGAGAGCAAAGAGATTTCCCAGAAGGTTGCAGTGTTGGAGGGAATTGCGTGAATGGGCAGAATTGTGGACGGAGGGAGGGAGAAATGGAGGGATTTTTTTAGGAGGAAGGGAGGAGGGAAATGGAGGAGGTGGGGACGAGAGGCAGGAAGACGTGCAAGATAAAAGGAGGGAGCGATTTCAGTGCGCCTTGGAGAAGGAGCACCACATTTCAGTGCACGGAATGCTTCCCAGAGTATGAAGCGACGGTAGACGGCAGCTTTGGCAGCCTGCTGCTGCTGCTGCTGCCGCTGCTGTCGCTGCTTCTGCTGCTGCTGCCGCTGATGCTGCTGCTGCGGATGCTGCTGCCGCTGCTGCTGCTGCCGCTGCTGCTGCTGCCGCTACTGCTGCTGCTGCCGCGGCTGCTGCTGCTGCTGCTGCTGCTAATGTCACCGGACAGATTTGCGACACGCACGGAATACTTCGTCTGCTGTGAATCTTTGCCGGGTGAGGTGCGACAACGGCATTACGTGCGTTTGGTTGGAGCTGGCAAGTTGCAACGCACGCCACCACACAGCCTGTGCTATGCTGTGCGCATGCGCCTAGAAGGCGGTGCCCGAGTGACACACGCACGCTCCCCTGCGCGGTCTCCCACTGCCTGGGAGGAGAAGGTGGAATTGCGCTACCACTGACTTCCCATTCTCCGAATTGAAGGAAACGAGGCGCACCGCATCTCTTTGGGCAGGAGAGCAAGAGGTGGTGTGGGGGGTGAGAGGAAAAAAATTGGAGATGGAACTCGTCGGCTTTACAGAAAACGGTGTGAATTCGGCGTACGGGTCCGGGAGGTGTGTGTGGTGACCGTTTCTCGCTCACGTGTGGCTAGGGTTTGGCGGCGCGTTCCGCGCCGTGGCGCTGTGGTTTTCCGACAAGTGCACTTGCTCTCTGTCTCTCCGTGGGTTCTGCTCCTGCTTCCAGTCACCGACGTCGCTATCCCTATGATAGCGACGCTATCGCCATCGCCATCGCCATCGCTTTCGCGTTGTGCGGCACGTCTCTCGAAGCTCAATTCATGCCTGGAAGGCCGAGGCAGCAGGGCTGCCGCAGAACAGGGAACCACAGCTAACCAGCAAGCAGTTTTGAGGGAAACGGGGGTCGGAGGAATATTCTTCCTGTACCCTAACCCTAGCGCATCGACAGCAGCGCATGTAGGCATCGCTACGAAAATGCTTGCACGTTGCATGAACTCGACCAAGCTTGATCACCACCCGGCTCGATCACACATGCACTTGCATGACAACGCTGCTGTCGGAAGCCGCTATGACGCACAACGGCCCCAACCCCCCCCCCCCCAAGTCAGCGGTCAGTTTTCCGTGAGGTTCGGCGACGCGCACAAGCCCCCTCGCGCTCCCTCGCGTTACCTGCCATTGGCCCCGTCGTTCCGCCCGTCCCTCGGTCGGTGGACAAAAGCTGCGTCGACGTGACGGCCGCTGGTGAGCGGCGCGCGGTTCATCGATCGCTCGAGCCGCTGCCTCGCCCTGTTCAACCCCCTCTCAACGAGTCGCGAAGCAAAGGCGACCCGGCGGACAACGGGTCGCTTGTTGCGGTTGCGACCCCTCCATCTGAAACTGGCTTTGATCCAAACACCTCAGATGGCTTCTCTGATAGGTGTAGCGCAAGTACAACTGCCGGGAACCTGCTGGGAAACACCTCGGCGAACCGGCGGGTTTGTCATCGGGCAAATGTCGGCTCAAGCGGGCCCACAGTTACGGGAAACTTCGCGCCAAAACTGCCAGATCCTGCTTTTCGCCAGACATCTAGGAGCTTGCCGTTACCTACAAGCCACAAAAACCTTAACAGTCATCTTCAGTGGTCAACCAGGAAGATGTATCGAACGTGTGTATAGCATTCACTAAATTCTATACAAACGGGAAATTTTATAGCAGTACTGAACTTCATAGTTGGACAGCCGAAGCGTGAGGGGACTTGGGACATGACCTCCCAACAACGGGCGGTGCGCCTTGCCGGAAGCCTGCAGGACAAGACCGGGTTAACGTCGTTGACCAGCTTAAACGCTTCAATGTTTTTAGCTCGCAACCTGCCGTACGTAGCAAGCTGCAGCTTTCCCGCTGACAGCAACGTACCAGCTGGTTTGTATCTAGACCCTTCAAGAAGGACACGCCACAGTGAAAAGCCAAAAACGAAACGCTCGGAAAACATTCTCTGAATGGTGAACCTGTACCCCGAGCAACCCATCCGAGTTGCCCCAACCACCCCCCCACTCTTCCCCCCATCAGCCAATGTCGTTGCCGGCAGGGGCTCGCGACGCTTAAACTTCTCCGCAGCATTTGGGACCCCTGCCTTCGCCCGCAGGAGAGTGCTGATTGCAGCTCGCAATGAACCCGTCACAGTCCGTCGCAAACCACCCAAGAGAAGCTATTTGATAGCATTCTCAGACGGGAGTGCTGCAGCTTCAGTTGGCCGTTCATCGCAACTGCCACGCGAAGGATAATGTCAACATCGAGCGATGACGTCCCTGTCGTCGGATGGTGACAGCCGGTGCATTCTGAGATTTAGACAAGATCTTGCCTCGCCGATGGATTTTCATAAAATAACGAAAAGGATGATAACTTCACTTCGGGGAAAAAGGGGTAAGTATATCCGAGCTGCATGGTGTGCGCGACGCGATGATGGCGACTGACGTAGGGGGTGAACCCACGATATGCTTTTCATTTTGATTCCGGTCTCAAAGAGTCCGCGCTAGATTGCTGATTCTCTTGTGATTTTTCGAGAGGAGGGATTGTGATGGAATCAGGGATAAATCACAATGAGATTCAAGGTTTAAGCCTTTTTTTTCCTTCCAGAATCGATGAATTCTCTTCCTGATTTTTGGGACAACGTGAAGCGCCTCAAATGTGCAACGAGTTTCTTTGAGCTTGTCGCTTGGCGAGTACCATAATTCCTTAAGGAAGATGCGTGAGCTGAATATTACTCATCAGTTCAGTGGAAAGCTCCTCCAATGCTATTGGTGTATATTTAGATTCCATCAAATTGGTTTTCGACCATATCTTTATATGAACATCTTAACCCAGGGCATTTGGATTGATCCTTTATTTTTCTACATGTAAGACGTTACCAAGACGTTGGGAACGCTGCCACATTTGCAGAGAAAGTCATAGAATCAATTGAAATAGGCGGGAAGGCGTTGATCCCAGGAGTAATGTTTTGGATAAGTTTTGGCGCAATCGTAAGCGTCCTCATCAGCTCGCCAAGCAACTCGCCGCAACGCGTCCAGCCAGCCAAGGAAGAATCAAAATCAAAATCAAAGCATCAGTTCACCCCCGTAACAGAATCACGACAAAGGTTGGTGCTTGTTTCAAAAGCTCAGGAATACAAAATTCTGAGCACGAGATGTCTTGCATATTTGTGCCTAGATCAAAAAGCATCGATGTTGAGAGCTGATGTCACAGTTACCGTAATGATCTTTGATTTCATTAATGTTTTTTTTTAACCTTTTCATGAATTTGACAACGTCATAGTATCTCATAAGTGTATTTTGAATACTCAGAAGTGTTTTAGAAATTTCATTTACCACTTTAAGAGAAGAAAGTATTGAAATGTTCCATGCGGTGTTTGTGCGATGTTTCACATCTTCCCATGGGTGTTCCGAGGATTCGTACATGCTTGCGACATTCAATGTTTGTCGCAAGTGCGGGAGACAAGTGGGTGGTTGGGATCGAGGAGGGAGCGAATAGAAAACACTTCTCTAAAAGGCATGGTGACGTAGACAAGACGTAGGCCATGACGTACTGACAAGTATGACTTCCTAGCAACCTACCCAGCCAGGTCCTTTGGCTCATATCCCTACATCTGAGGCTCGGCCAAGAAGTTCAGCTAGTCATCTGTAGCAGCGTGTTGGTTTTTGCGCTCATTGTGCTCTGTTGTTGTCCTCCCGGCTTGTGTACATCGGCGTGCAAATGACTGACGGCGAGACTCGACGCTGATGGAGTGTCGTCCGGTGGAGCCGACGCACGCTGAGGCCGTCTTGCAGTGCGCTGGAGTCCCCTCTCTCCGGTGACGTGTTCAGCTCCATCGGCAGGCCTCCTCGGCGGTCGCGCTGCCGGCAGTCACTGCCACCGCAGTCGCTGTCTGCATGCGTCCAGCGCGCACTGCCCTGCCTGCGTCGTCATGCGCTGCCTAGGGTCCCAGTTGCATGTTGTTTGGCCCTGTTTGGCAGCATAAACCGTCGTGGGCACTGCCTGGGTTCAGGCTGCCATAACTCCTCGCTACTATTTTTCTAGCACATTCTTGTTTCCTGATCAGTTCCTATCAGTTTTCAGCTGCTTTCTGGCGCTAACTCTGGCGCGCGCGTTTGTGAGTAACAAATCCAGAGCTTCCAGACTTGGACTCTAGAGCAGCAGACTGAGGGGGCAGCTGACTTAAGCAACTAGCGTGGAAGCCCGCACGCTGCATCAACAATGCTGCTGCCCCAACCTGCTGCATAGTTTTCTTTCTCAGCGCGCTCGAAGTCTTTGTCATGAAATGGTCCCAGCCCCTCTCGCGCCATGTGGCATGCACTTTCTCTGGCTTGCTACAGATGTGTGCCCATGCACGCAGCATCTAGCCGACTGACGCGTACTTGACCTAACGCATGCAAAGGTCGTCGAGCTCAGGGTTGGACAATTTTTTGCCCACCCATGATGAGTATCCCTTGCTGATCTCATACTTAGGTGGCTTCTGGAGCCCCACATCTGCAAGCTCTAGCTTGTTGGTGCATCCAGCAAGGATGTACAACACATTCACCCATGGATACCACTCACAAACCCATGCTTCGAAGCTGTCGCTAGCCTGCGGGCGCCATGCATCAAGAATCAGCAGCAGGTTTGTTGTTATGTAGTCCTCGCCATACGTCTTGCACGTGCGAATGAAGTACAGCTCGAGGACTATCGCAAACCATTGTTTTGGAGTTTCCACGAATGCCCAGTGATTCGGTGTGTAGGTGAAGTGCCCCTTGGCATCGCTGACGGCATGGTCGGTGTTCTCGCCTTGAGGGTGACATGCTGACGTCTTGTGAGTCCAGATGACCTGACACGGAAGCATGTTGCCCTCCTTGCTTGAAGCGACGAGGACAGTGACCTGTCGTTTGTCCTCCTACCCGCACACCTTGACCTCTGTTGATCCCTTGGGCGCATACGTGTAGCGAGGGCTTGGCACGAGATGGATCCCCGTGTGATCTGCGTTCACGACAAACGTCGCCATCATCTTGTTCATGGAGATGTGGAATGCGGCGCGCTGATACATGGAGTTGGCTCGCGCGATCCAATCCTTGGGGAGCTTTTGGGATGCGCATGTGGCACATCGCCACATCCAGTTAAGCTCAAAGGTCACAAATTTCTTACACCAGATGCGCCAGAACATGTCAGCATCACTTCTGACTAAAGGGATGGTGAGGCCGCACTCCTCACGATAGAGAGTATCTTCTCCCGAATCGTAGTAGAACATAGAGGTGTTCCCCACTCTTGCACGATCTTGTTCTTCAAGGCACTGTGGTCATGGAAGTACCTCTTCCTGTCCCAACATCCTTGGACACGTGCGGTCTTGAGTGCGGCTTCCTTGGTCGGACCGTCGGGCATGGCTAGAATTGCTGGTGCATACGCAGGTCGGAGGGTGGTAGTGCCAGAATCTTACCAACCCTTGACTATAGAGTAGGAGAGCCGCTCATGAATAGACGGGCCAGCTTGTGTTTGGTAGTGCATGCGTAACCATGCGATGGCCTTGGAGATGCTGCCGCTATGCTTGAGGACGACGGCATGGGTGATGGACACATGCCCTAATCCAAACCAATCCATGTAAGGGCCTCTCTTCATCGCCGATGATGTGGATGGCCCCCACTCCAGTGCGGGTGGTAGCGCTAGCACGTCTTGGATGCCATCCTCGTACTCGACGGTTGCCTCGTCAATTGCATCCGAAGCAAGCTCCGCCTCTCGTGCCACCATCTCGTCCGCTAACATCATAGCGTCTATCAACACTTCAACGTCATCGTGGACTGTCACAAGTGGATCCTCATCCACTGTTGCTGCATCAATGGGTCCTCCTCATCATGGTATCAGACAGCCACGGCTTCTGCTTTAGCACCGTCGGCTACCTCTATATCAGAGCGTCGGCCTTGCAAGCAGCGTCAGTTGGGTCTGAATCAACAGGGTCAACTGTCCCGATGTCGTCGACCTCTTCATCGTCATTGAGGATACTCCTGGCGAAACATTTCGGTAGC
Organism: Penium margaritaceum; assembly: GCA_023375785.1. Lineage (NCBI taxonomy): Eukaryota > Viridiplantae > Streptophyta > Zygnematophyceae > Desmidiales > Peniaceae > Penium > Penium margaritaceum. Next base: position 210,863 of record SZWC01002580.1, on the reverse strand, counting down.
CGCTCATTGGTCGGGGTGTCGGTGGACTGGGTACACGGGGTTGTAGGGACAGTGGATGGGAGATGGTGGGACGGACGATGGAAGGACTAGGCTGGTTTTATGCGGACGCCCAGGAACACATTCTGACAGAGCGATGGGCTTTGCTCTGGAGAGTTCTTTCTCAACATCGGCGGTGCTCCTCTGAGGAAACCTTGGAGAAAAATGATTTGAGACGAAACATGTTATGGTGTTGGCAGCGATGATTGACTTGCACTCAACATGTGCACACCTTTAACAAGGTTCAATCATGGCACCTCGCTTGGCGACTTGGACGAGTGCGAAGCTGCATCTACAAAGCATTCGCACAAGAAGCTAAGCACCAACAGATACTGCCACAAAATCTAGATGCCAATGATCAAAGCGTACAAAACGGTGATTGTGCACTTTCTGTTGACCGACATAAACAAGACAAGCACTTCGGAATGGAACTGGAGCCCGAGAAGGGGAAAAGGATGCTCATAGGAACGAAATCATGACTACCATCTGTCCCTTTTGTTTGTTATTGAAAACATACAAACAAAGAAAAGACCCTACGGACCTAAGTTACACCCCCAAAAACATTTATACCAACGAATTCAAATATTGGTGCCGAATCACCTACAAGGTGTGCCCATCTATATGTCAAGTCTAAGTAAAAGTGAATCTATGATTAGCCTGAAATGGTTCACCGGATGACGAGGACCTTAAAGCCAACTTTGGCTCGATGTGATACTTTCTAACTAGCAGCCGTGAAAGATGCAAAAGCGAGATGTTTGAAAATGAATAGGCGGTGAACCTGTTCCATTGTGAACAAGGTTTCTTGTGGCCACTAACAATGTGCGTCCACATGATTTTTCTATCATTTCGATTGCCATTCAACTTAGTTTGTTTGCAAAACTATCTCAGTGATCCATCCCCCACAAACTTTGGCATCTCATCCGTGCGTTGTCTATTATGATTGCTTCTAAGTTGCTGACTACGGGTCTTGTCGAACAAAACGTCAAACATCGCACATTTTTGTTTCGCATGTATAAATGAAAAGCATTGCTATCCCGAGACTACACTCGCAACTATTCGCCTTGATGCAATTCAACCACATTCTTGGATTCGGCTGTTGGTTATCATCATGGCTATCTACAAGTGGCTGATGGGAATTTGGCATGAATGCATTTCAATAATCGGCCTTTCCAATTCACGGGGACAGGGTATAGCATTAAGGACTATAAAGAAAACGTAGTCATGACTCCGTGTTGGAAATGGGGTAGAACAAGGCACTACGGACAAATTATTCAGGGAAAAAAACACAAATTCTATTGTAAAACAGTGGAGTGACTGTATATCAATGAAATTCTTGATACCTATAGTTGTATCCATGTTTTGCACATTAATCATGCCATACCCAAACTTGGAACTCTTTTGCATGATAATCACGTCACATCCAGTGAGCATACAAAAAAATGTTGTATCCAAAACCTTTTTGTCATTTTTTTAACGCCAGATGGCATCCTATGTCAACATACTGATGTCGACGATGTCAAAGAACGATCACAAGCCTCTCTATAGAGCGGTTTGTGACTTTTCTCAAAACAACTGAATGGGGGGTTTGAAACACCTCATGCGTTGAGAGGGAACCTGCACGGCCCCGCTACTACAGGGCCCAGTAGGATGTCTCTTCCCACCACCCAAGAGGGCCATGCAATGACTGTCACAACTGAGCCTTCTACCACGTTGGACAACGCCAAAGACATAGATCCTCGGTATCACACCATCGTGGAGCCTCGTCAGTTGCTGGAACTTACCACTCATGGAAATACTAATGTGTCATCATTGGTAGGTGGTATCCACATAGCTTGTGCTATTGTTTCTGATGCCCATGATGATGCTTGTGGAGGAGCCGATTGGGCTTCGGATGAGGATGGACTTGACATTTACAACTGGCTTGAAGAGTCACAAGCACGTGATGTTCGTCGTTTTCCCGAGTCCTTTGCTAAGCTTCAAACAGAGTGCGGTCATTCCATGGCACATTCTTCACTCTCAACAAGAGGTCTTAGTGTTGAGCGCTCTGCTGACTTTGCCAAAGTGACTACTCTCAACACATGTTCCTCTGTTGATGATAACCTTTTTGGTGTCTTGCTTTACTCTATCTGCTTCTTCTCCTTCTCTCTCTTATGTGTGTGAGTTTGTCACTGGTGTTCTCTCTCGTAAGAACAAGCACTTTCTGCAACGTTGCATTTGCTATGTGAACTGTGACAGTTTACCCTAGCTCATTCAAACTAAACCAACCCATGGCCTTTACACATCTTCCTTCCGGAACACGTCCAAGACCGATTGTAACTTTTGCCTGGGATAAGGTGCATCAATACACTCACCCTGACTCCACTTTATGGCCACTATATCTACTAGAGTTCGTCCACTCTGACTTTTTCATTCCAGTCCCAGTCAAGCCCCTCTCATGCTTGGGTCGGTTTTTTCTGACTTTGGCTAATGAATTCACCCGGAGGCAGTGGTTCTACCGCCTCCATCATAACAGGGATGCCGTCTCAGCCGTTTGCCTATGGCAAGTGATGGTTGAGCACCAATCTCGTCACACTTTTCCCACGTTCCGCTTGGATCGTGGCAGCGAGTTCTTAGGCAAGATGGACACATTCTTTTGCTATGCATGGTGTTTTCCACCAGCTCTCCAATCCTGCTACACCACAACAAAAAAGGTGTGTCTGAGCGTTGGAACTGCACCATGGAGGATGTCAACCAAGCCATGGAATCTGAGTAAGGTGTTCCAAGTCCTTTCCATTTCAAGGCTTCTCCTTCAAGACGTGGGTCTAGAACAGTCCATTGTGTAGTCCTCTTTTGGACCATGTCACGTAGTACAAGCGGTGGTTTGGAAATGTTTCCAATCTCCATCTTCCTGACATCTGGGGGTTACTTGCTTGTGTTTTGTGCACCAAGGCTAGGTATGGATCCAAAGTCTCACCTTGAGGTTGCATGTATTCCTTCCTAAGTATCGTCTCACCATTGTAGGCTTGTCATTTTTTAGATTCCACTCGCCATCATATTGTCAAGTTTCAAGATGGTCTCTTCTTTGAGGCTCTCACCTACCGCAGCATCTCCATTGCTCTTTCGTTGGTCACCTACCACGTTCCCACTTTTGAGGCTTCCCAGCAGATGGAGGATTCTAGTTCCAGATATATCAGACCGGACCTCCTCATGTGTGGTCTGATCTTCGGCTGCTGAAGATCTGGCCATCTTGGCTATGGATCCAGTAGCCTCGTCATTCCCCTCTAGCACACCTGATCCCGTGCTAGCGGCAACCTCCTCCAGCACACCTAATCTAGTGCTGTTGTCTGTTCCCTCTAAGATAACTGATCATGTGCCAATAACATCTCTTGTCGCATCTACTTCTATGTATGTGCGTACTTCCCCTACGTGCAAGCCAGCACCTGTCCATGATTATCCTGTACCCTCTCCCCTTCTTTATGAGTCCACAGACCTTGTGGTTGTGGCCAAGCCACTCGCTGCATAGCCCAACATGAGCAGCTCATCATCCGGCTACTCTTGAGCCCCGTGGTCATCTTTGGCCACTGGCCTCTAGGGCACAACGAACGGGTGACTTGGTGTCCAAACACCTAACTTGTAGTGTTGAGAGTTGCGAGCCTGGCATGAAGACCCTTTACCAGAGTGTCCAAGTAGACTACACCGAGGTGCATCCGGGGTGCCTTGATGGCCATGAGTTGTTTTCTCGTAAGTTCTCAGTTTCTTTCAATGTCATAGCTGATCTTGTTGTAATCACATCAAGTGTGGAGGTGTGTACTTTGGCCACCCGAAGCTCTCAAGATGGTGCATGATCCAGGAATATTGAAGAATGTGCTTTGACGGAAAGACGCAGAGTTCCTGCATGCTGCTTATGAGGATGAGTTGAGAGCCATCCATGAGCAAGGTGTTTATGAGCTTGTTGACTGCCGACCAGGGAGGAAGGTTGCACAGGCCAAGTGGGTCTTTGACAAGAACGTGAAGCATGAAATTATTGGATTTCTATAAGGTTTGATTGAAGGCCAAGGGATTTTACTGACACATTCATATCCATTGACCCCATGACCACCATTCGTGCCTTGTTTGGGATTGTTGCTTACCAGAACGAGAAGCTACACCAGATGGATGTGAATAGCGTGTTTCTCCATGATACTCTACATGGTCCACCATTCATGCTTTGAGGTCAGTGATAAGGTTTTTCGCTTGCACACAGTCTTGAAAAGTTGAAGTATTCATCCTGGTCCAAGAACTTAGAGATCATTGACATACTGACACATCTCTGCTACGTATAGAGTGAGACTCACCCATTCCTCTTTCTCAAATGGATGGCTAAAAGCTTCACTGCCATCTTCGTCCATGTGGATGATGGAGGCAATCAAAGAGGACAAGGCAGTCCTTCAGGATGCCAATGGGAAGAAGGACCTTGGTCTTATAGCTGTGTTCATTGAAATGGAAATTGTACATGATTTTCAACGACGGACACTCTTGCTTCATCAGGCACGTTATGCACATGTTTTAGAGGAGCGGTTTGCTACTACCCCTGTTTCAGTTCCCATAGCCTCAATCCCATAAAACCTCACATATAGGATGCCTCAAGGTGGATGACCGAGCACAGCTAGGGGAGACAATGGATGTAACCTCTCTGATGTATTTGTCCACACGACCCGACGTTGCCTTCACCGCCAAATTCCCAAAATAGTCTTGCAATGTACTCGGGCAAGAGCCCTTCATGGGTCTATGCAAGTGGTGTGGTATGTGGTTTCCACGATGCACCTTGGGCTATGCATTTCATGGAAGTGCTTAGTGGTGAAAAAATAGTGATTGGGCCTGGAATCTTGATGGGCGGACTCAATCAGGCTATGTGTTCCTTCTAGGTGGTACCATTACGTCATGGCGTAGTGGCGAGTAGGGTTGTATTGTACGTAGCTCATGAGAGGCTGACTATATTCCGCCAGTGGCTGGGGCTACAAATGCAGTGTGGCAGCAGCGTTTATCTTGCAGAGTGCATCAATTTGTGCCTTGCATGGTTTTGAATTTTGACAGCTAGAGTGATGTTTCCGTTGTGGAGGAGTTTATTGCACTTCATGCATGCACAAAGCACATTGTTATTGAGCATTACTTTGTGCTTGATCTTGTAAAGCGACATGTGATCTCGTCATCAAGGTTGGCGCGGTCATGTAGTGGACTGACTTCCTAACCAAGGTACAAGTGCACGGAAAGTTTTGTACTTTTCATTAGTTCTCTCAGGCTTCTCTCCTTGCCTCAGGGTGGCTCAGAATGGATTGTGTTAGTGTGAAAGATTGAGCACCTCATTGCAGGCATGTATCAGTTCTACACGTGTATGGATATTCATGCCATCAGGTCATAGGGGAGGGCTTTGAAGTGAGCCTTCCCCGTCTGTCGGTAGAGCTTATTGTGACCACTCAAACGTGTCCATACTCATGCAGATCCTTGATGTGACCCAGCTGGCATCAGAACACCGACTGGTGGTGATCCCACCCACTAGTTTTCAGTTAGATGCAACGACATCCTCAGTGCTTGCTCGAGTGCTCTGCAGTTTCCCTACAGTCGTCCAGTCTGATTTGCACGTTTTACGTTGCGTGTTTACTGATCGGTGCCAAACCTGTGCATGTGACCAGTTAAAGCATCCTGACCAAGATTTTGCATCTCTAGGTTTAGACGATGTTACGTTTGGATGCCTATGTGCAGAGTTATGGCCAAAACTGACACTGTAGTGTAGGTCACCCACCGCGCGCCATGTCGGGTATGTCTTTTGTGCTCTGTAATTTGTCGTTCCTCTCTCGACAAATAACCCATTGGATCTTATGAGAATTTGTGTGTATCAGTAGCCTAACCCTTACCATTTCTTGTACCTACTTGTTTGTTAGTGCGTAAGCTGACTGGACAGTATCGTCACGTTGGGTAAAGAGAAGGAAGCTTCCTAGGATTTCTCTAGTATGCATAAAAGCCATGTTGATTCATTCTCCTACAGAGATACGTGTGAGTGGAGGCGAGTGGGAAAAAATCATTGTATTACTAGGTCAACCCTTGAAGACCGGAGATGTTGGTCAATCCCAATACCCCCTGTGGCCTGGAAAGGTTCAACGTTACATGCAACAAAGGAGAGCACGACATGTACATGAGGTGGTAGGAATGCAAACGGACAGATGTACGAGAGAAATCAAGTAGCAAGATGAGTCAGGTCATGAGCGCGTGCGAGACAAGACAAAATTATGAACAAAAACTTGTATGTGTTGGAGCTAAGTGCTTCGGTGAAGAAGTGAACGTACTATGACCATGTGTCCACCTAGACAATATTCACAAAACCTATAGCAATACAGTCAAAAACAAAGTAAATTTCAGTGTTGATGTGCTTTGTGTGTGAATGATGCATGCCATGGTTTTCAGCAGTGGCCTTTTTGCTTTGATTGTCACAGCGCAGGGTCATACAACCAACGGGCACATTTTTTCGTTGTAGTGGGAAACACACCCAGACATTCTCACACGTACCTGAGTTGACAGAAACATACTTTGCCTGACTAGAGCTGTGTGTGGAAAAATCCATGTGTGCCCCTTTTCCCGGGCACAACAATGTCACCAACCAAAAGAATGTATCTAGACTGGCTACGAGTGTTGGCGTCATGTGCCCAGTCATTGTCTGTGTAACCTTCGACAACCACAGAGGGCTGTGCTCAGCAGGTCAGTCCGATCCGTGCAGTGGAGAGCACGTAGCTTATTGTACAAAGAAAGGAACAAATGTGGTGTTCACACGGTTCCTGAGAGAATTGTGCCAAATAGTTGACAGAAAATGTCACAACGATGTGTGTCATCATGACCGGGTAGATAAGAGAACCAATGACTTGAAGGAAACTAGTGACATCAATCCCCGCTCCAAGATTGTGACAGATGCAATATCATCAAAAGCCAGCAGGCATCATTAGTGTCAAGGCAGGGAGGAAAGTGGCTAGAGAGGGAGCAAAGAGCTCACCTAGGTTGCGGATGTACACTGCTTGATGTTCATGGAGTGTGTTTAGGAGTGTCATGCTTGAGCTCCATGCCAAGAAGATGCGAACGAGACCAAGGTCCTTCATTTTCTAGACAGACTGTAGAAGGTAATTCACTGACCAAACACCAGAGGGAGCCATAGAGGCGATGAGGAGATCAACGATGTAGATGAAAATGACAACAAGAGGTGAGAAGGGTGCACTGAGAAGTAATGCAGGGTCCACAATACTAGAAAGAAATGCCCTTCTTTAAGGGTGGTGGTGACTTCCATGTTTTATCTACTTCAAGCCATACAAAACCTTGCAAATCTGCCACAACTTGTTAGTTCCATTGGTGAAGCCGGGTGGTTGCACCATTTAAATCTCCTCATCCAACATGCCATGTAAGAAGGCTTTATTTGCATCCATCTATGTAAACTCCCAATCATGGTGTGCCCTCAGGCTCAAAAGAGCATGAGTAGAGGTGTAGCACCCCACAGACACAAACGGCTTGTCAAAGTCAGCACCAGTGATTCAGTAGAACCCCTGGGCGGTAAGACACACCTCGTAGCAATCAACAATGTTGTTGGGCTTTAACTTGTGTTAGAAGACCAAACACACAGAGACATCTTAACAGGTGGCAAGTCAACAAGTTGATCAAAATCATGCTTACAGAGCGCAGTAATTTCCTCTTGTATGGAGGTCTTCTAGAGAGAGGCATCTGTGGCCTCACAAGCCTCACAGAGAGTTGTGGGCTCGTTTTTCAAAGAAAAGACCACTGGAAGAAAAGGAGGCACTATCATAGCCTGCCACTGAGGTGGTGATGACATGGTGAACATCCTCAGAGATGGAGTATCCAACGGTAGTGCTAGGGTGCATGACGCAAAAACCAGGTCCATTCAGTGCCGTGGTGGTGAGACCCAAGGAGCGCAACCCAGTGCCTCTCAACACAATGTTGTTGTGAGAGGTAAGGCCATGAAGCTGACCTCCACGAGAGTATGGCTTGGAAGAGAGCAAGACTGAGGTGGCGGGGGCAGGAGAAAGGTCGGAGGATGCAGAGGAAGGACTTAACGATGAGAAAGATGGGGAGGAAGAAAAAGGACAATTAGAGGTAGAAGACACTGCAGATGGCACCATGATGGGAATGCAAGTGGCAGGGAAAGGTACAGAGATACCATTTCCCAACTCTTTTGGTTTGTTATCCTGATAGCCAAGGTGATCATACGTCTTCCGGGTTCTGGCCAGCTGTTCTGTAGGAGCTTGCACCTCGGTTGCTCTATTTTCCACCTGTTGGTTGGACTTCTTATGATTTGAGCCGTCCCCGTCCGTCTGTACAACTTACTGTGACCACTTGGTCGTGTCCATACTCGTGCAAATCCCTGATGTCGTCCGTCCCAGCTGGCGTCGGAGCACTGACAAGTGGTGATCCCATCCACCAACAGCTTGTGGAGAGCTTCCATGATGCGCAGGGTGCTTATTGGGGTGCTTTGCATTTTTTCTGCAATAACTAGAGTTCTCTCAGTGGCCTGGTTCTAGATCAAGAGTTACAAGTTTTGCACTATGTTTCCACCAATTCAAGATTCTACATTGCTTTGTTTAGACAGTGTTGTGTTTGGATGATAGTGCGCAGAGTTGTGGCAAAAACAAAAGTTTTGTGTTTGTTTTATGACAGAATGACATTGCCACGTGCGTAACCCGCTATGCACCACATGTATTCATGTTGTGTGCTTGTCATTTGTCATTTCTCTCAACATTACTATGCTACTTTGTGTGTCTCCTTAGCCTCACCCACTTGCTTTCTTGCTAGTGCACAAGATGAGTGGAGAGTTTTACCACGTCAACAACAACAAGGTTAGGAAGTTTCCTAGTATTTTTTCACAACTTGTGTGATTCCATGCATACGTGTGGGCTAGAGTATATCCCCAAACTTGTGTTCCTTGTTTTTTAAACCATTTTGTTAACCTTTTCTCTTTCAAGCATGTACTTGTTGTCTCTCTAGCATTTCAAGCACCGTCTGTCACATTGTGTTCCTCACGGTGTGTGCTCTTCCAAAGTACATTGCTGAAGGGGATCCTCTCTGTTGTGAATTTTGCGTGCACTGTCTCACTAATGTGTAATGTGACCTAATGATTGGTGTACATAATCGTGCAAAGAACCGACTCAGCAGACGTTGGCAATGGCGGGTACTGAGCGATGGAGGGGACGTAGCTGCATTGTAAAAGATGTATCTTTTTCCTCCTTATGTGGACTTCTCCACTTGGTAGCAGTGTGCGATCTGCTCCATCAACAACCGCCCCCGTCACTCATGTTACCGACAGCCATTTGTGGTTGTTCTGAGTAACACAGAGTCTACCTTTGTTCATGCAGCCATAACTTTGCTGTGTGAATTTAACTGATTCTGACTGCACGAGTGTGTTTGCCGCGTGCATACTTTGGTAAGGTCTAGCTTTCAGGAAAACCTGACAACGTCGGGGTTTGAGACTGTCGGTCCTCTGCGATGGCTTACCGAGAAAACCCCACAGCCCAGAAAACAGCGCATTTTCTTGATTGGTTGGTAGACTGAGTAACAAGCCTCAAAGAGTGAGGCTTACCAAGCTATGTTATTGCTATCAAATCAGTTGTTACTCACTTCTGAGTGCAAATCTGGCACTTACTTTCAAGTGCGAATTTTTCCTCTCATAGCTAAGTACCCAACGATGTTCAGGTACTATGTCTTGTCGCAGCAGGCCGCACACTTCATTCCAGGTTTGTGAGGAGGAAGAAGATAGAACTGCCCAGACTAAAACAACAGTTCTAGCTTGGTATCAAAGACATTACGTCACAGATGCAACAAATCAAGCAGGATCAACAGTGTACAGTCCCCAGTCAACGTTGGCAGACCCCCATATGCGCCAGTGAAAGAGAAACTCTGTCAAAAAAAAATCAGCACAATAAGGCTCGTCTGGTGGCGGCTTCAAAACGCAACGGAAATTCTGCCATTTGTTTTAGAGTATTGACCTCACGACGGTCGTAACGTATGTGGCACGTGGCCGGCACAAAGCGGCACGACGCAGACAATGTAGCCAGGGCACAAGGTGACGGCACCACCACGCATCAATGGAGTGTCCCTTTATGGCCTCAAGCAGATGCCATGCTAGTGGAACATGAATATCTCCTACACCCTTGACAGAGGTGGACATCATCGTAGCATGATGTATCCAATGCTCTTCTTGAGCCCCCCGTCTGAGCTTTTTGTAGCCATTCTGGTCTACGTCGATGACTTGCTTACAACCTCACCTAGCATTGTGGTTGTCCAGGCGATCAAGTCACTGCTACAGTCCACATAAAGGATGAAGGATCGAGGCCCAGCACAGGTGTTCCTCGGGATGGAGCTTGAGCACGATTGTCAACGTTGCACCTTGCATGTGCATCAGGACCGCCTATGTCCGCAGCCTAGGCGACAGCTTTGCGACCTTGCTGGACGATATCCCCACTACCTCTACCCCAATGACCCCAATGTGTCAACGGCTACTGAAATCCCTTAACCCAGCACAACCAAGGGAGACCTTCGACGTCGCTGATTACCTCAGTGTGGTTAGATCCCTCATGTACCTTGCCACTACCACCCGGGCGGATGTGGCCTATACTAGTCAACTCCCTAGCCCAATTCTCACAGCAGCCCCGACACAGATACCTTAAGGTTGCCTTGTGCGTGGTCCGCTACGCACTCTCCACAACGTGAGTTGGAATGTGCTATGGTGCGTAGCCCTCTTTGGTCGACGACAGCTACACAGACTATGATTGGGCACATGACACAGATGCACGCAATCACACTGGGTACATCTTCCTTTTTGGTGGGACAACTGTCTCCTAGAATGGTGGAAAACGTGGATTTTTTGCACGTAGCTCAAGCGAGGCCGAGTATGTGGCACTCAATATAGGTACATGTGAGAGAGCATGTTTGTCACGCTTGCTACAACATCTGCCCAATGTTGGTTATGGGTGTAATACAACATTGACATTCTGTCGGCCCAATGTTGGTTATGGGTGTAATACAAGCACACAAGTCGTGCACACACCGGCAAGGGTCTGGCCAGGAGACACAAGGCAAAGTGTCAGAATGCTTCAATAGCATTTGCAGAGAGAAATGACAAATGACAGGTCCATGGCATAAGTACCTGCCGTGGCGCACGGCGGGTGTCGCACGCGGCAGTGCAAGATCTGTCCTAAAACCGGCCCAAAACCACTGTTTTGGCCGTAACTCTGCGCAGACATATCAGAAAGCTACGCCATCTGAACCTAGACGTGCATAATCAAAAGCCAGACACTACGACTGGTCACGTGCATGCATCCGGCATCAAGCAGAGGACACACAATACAAAAACATGTAAATCGGGCCCACGTCCGGTCCACCGATAAACTCCTGTGTGCTGCAGAAAAACTGCAAGAGGTACCAGGTAGCGTCAGGAGCTCTGGAACGGTCTTCAGTCAGCTCCAGAATGGTAGTCCGCCACCAGATGACGCACCGGTGCCTCCGGGGTCCGCATCAGGGATCTGCACGAGTATGGACACGGCCGAGTGGTCACAGTAAATTGTACAGGTCGAAAGGAATGTCATGAATCACAACACTCCCCCATGACCCGAAGGTACGCATGTCCATGCACGTGTAGCACTGAGACGAGTACAAAAACAAGTGCAATGACAAATGTGACACGGACACGGACACACCCTACACTCAACCACTCTCAGGCATGGGGCGAAGTCCAACAAAACGAATGGCCAACAGGAACTTTCTGCGTGCTAGTGCCTTTGTCAAGAACTTAGCATGCTCCATGTCAGTGCCAACGCAAATGACGGAGATCACGTGTCGCTCCACCAGATCACGCATGAAGTGGTGTTCAACCGCAATGTGCTTCGTGCGAGCATGAAAGACACCAGAGTTCTCCGCAATGGCAAGAGCACTCTGGTTGTCGCAGTGAAGCACAATGGCGGGTGCTGACTGGCCAAGCTCATGGAACAGGCGCTGCAGCCATACCGCCTCAGCAGCCCGTGCACACAGAGCAACGTAATCTGCCTCCGATGAGCTACTTGCAATGCAACCCTGCAACCCGTTGCGTCAGGACATAGTGGTCCCACCGAGCTGAAACACGTAACCGGTGCAACTGCGTCCATCTGGGCTCCAGGCCCAGTTGCTGTCGATATAGCCGTCAAGGACCACCGAACACTTCCGGCAAAAGTAGAGTCCGAGGTACGGTGTGGAGACCACGTACTGCACCACTCGCAGAGTCGCGTGAAGGGCTCTAGAGTGTGGAGCTTGCAAAAAATGGGCAAGGAGTTTGACGGCAAATACGATGTCAAGACATGTGGTAGTGGTCACGTACATCAGAGATCCGATGAGACCGAGGTACAGGATCAAATCCACTGTCTCTCCCTGTTGTGTGGGATCGTCAACCTTCAGGGCATCCTGCCCGTCAGGCGTAAGAGGTGTGGAAGCCGTGGACATTGCGCCGAGAGGGCCGCTGAAGCGCTCCGCCACAACACGTGCGTATCGGGCCTGATGCAGTAGTAGAGTGCAACGTCTGCGGTCTCGCACGATCTCCATGCCAAGAAACACCGTTGTAGGACCAATGTCCTTCATCCTATAGGCAGTCTGGAGGACAGCCTTGGCCTCCTTCACGGCCTCCAATGAAGGAGACGCGATCAGAACGTCGTCGACATAGACCAGGATGGCAGTGAATCTCTAAGGCGTCTGTTGGATGAAGAGAGAGGGATCTGCCTCGCTCTGTACATATCCCGCACGGGTCACGGTGCCAGTGATCTCCTGGTTCCAACACCGAGGAGACTGTTTGAGGCCATCCAAGGACTTGCACAAGCGCCAGACCTTGTCACCGTCCTCAAAGCCGGGAAGCTGATCCACGTAAATCTCCTCATCCAAAGAGCCATGGAAGAACACATTGTTCTCATGCATCTGGTGCAATTCCCAGTCATGGTGAGCCACTACACCGAACAGAGCTTGAGCTGAGGTCATGCGGCCGGCAGGGTTTAAGGTGTCAGTGTAATCAATGCCCTCAATGTGAGAGTACCCCTTGACGAACAAGCGAGCCTTGTGGCGTTCCTGTGAGCCATCCGGCTTCACCTTCTTGAGAAAGACCCACTTGACCTGAATAGCCTTCCTCTCATGTGGAAGGTCGACTAGCTCGTAAACCCCGTGCTCTCGGATGGCACGAGGTCATCCTCGCAAGCAGCAGGCCACGCGTCAGCATCCTGTGACGAGAGAGCTTCCCTCAGTGTGCAGGGGTCAGGCGCCATAGAGGGAGAGCACTGCGTGGCAAGAGCACACGCCTTAGTCCTAGGTCTGATGACCACAACATCGGCTGCTGCATCACAAGCGATATGAATCTCGCGAGTGGCGAGGTCATGCCCTAAGGGATACACTGGATGTACCTCTGCATGCTTAGTGCGGACACTCAGGCCTAGGGCCTTTGTGCCCGGATCACCACTCACGATGCTGCAGGTACAGCGCCTAGGTGCATAACCAGACACTCGCTGAGCTTGAGAGTTGAATGGTCGAAGGCAACCGCCAGGTTCACGAGAGTAACCCGGGCTCGAGGGGCGCACCTCCGGCTCAGGAACGGGCGCAATCGCAGCTGGGGAGGGCTCAAGGGAGTAACCCGGGCTTGAGGGGCGCACCTCCGGCTCAAGAACGGGTACAATCGCAGCTGGGGAGGACCGATGCAAGGGAGCTGGTGATGCCTTGCAAGGAGATGCGGGTGTGGGAGACACGGGGCTCGGTGTGACAGTAGGAGCAGATGAGGCAGGTCCACATACGGAGGCAGGGGTGTTGGCGCACCCAAGTACGGTCGCAGGAGTACGCACAGGTACAGGATCATGGGTTCCTCTAGGGTGTAAAGGGGCAAGAGTAGAATTCCGTAGTGCTAGAGAGATCTCTGGACGCAGAGCGATGATCGCTGGGTCATCAAGCGTCGGAGAGGTGGAGGGAGCTCGATCAGACCCATCAGCCTGGCGATCGGTACTCGCAGACGTAGACTCCCCCATCCGTCGAGAAACCTCACACGTGAGAACATGTGTGGCGGACAGCAACATGATCAAAGTCACATCATGTTAGGTGAGGGACTCAAAGAAGAGCGCGTCACGGGACTCAACAATGCGACAACGAGTAGGGTCCCAAAAACGCCATACCTTCGACCGCGGGGGAATACCGACGAAGGCGCACAAGCGACCCCGCGGTGAGAACTTGGACCCCTGCTGGTCCTCAATGTACCACACAGAAACCAAGGATCCCTAGACGTGAGCAAGGCGCAATTCAGCACGGTGGCCGAACCAGAGCTCATACGATGTGACGTGGTCCGGAAGAGGACCGTGCGGGAGGCGGTTCCAAACCCAAGTCATGTAGCCGAAGCCTTCAAAAACAAAGAACTCCGGAAGACCGCACTCAGACCGCATAGCGCGAACCACATCCTCCATGGTGCGGTTCCAGCACTCAAAAACACCGTTCTGCTCAAGAGTAGCAGGAGCAGAGACCTGGTGAAAGATCCCGTGCTCAGCGAAGAATTTGTCCATCTCACCAAGGAACTTGCCGCCGCGATCCGAGCGAAAGGTGTACAGCGTGAGGCGAGACTGAAAATCAGCCATCACTAGCCAGAGACGAACCACAAGAGCGGTGTCACTCTTCTGGCGCAGGCTGTAGACCCACCGCATCTGAGTGTAGTCATCAGTCAGGGTCAGGACGTATCGACCCCGATCGGACAGAGATTCTACAGGAAGGGGACTAAGAAGGTCCGAATGAACTAACTCGAGAGGGCAAAGTGTGCGTGAACGGAAGTCAGGGTAGGTGCAACGATGCATCTTACCCTGAGCGCAAAAGAGGCAGTCGGTCTTGGGTGGCTTCTCGAAAGAAGCCGCGTCAAAACCGAGGGCGGGCTCTGTTTGAATGAGCTTCGACACAGTGTCGAAGCCTACATGACACAGGCGGTGATGAAGCAATCGCTGGTGCTCAGGAGACAGAACACCAGTGACAAAAACAAGAGCGGAAGGGGAGGGGGTCCAAGGAGCACAAGTCTGAGAGACACGATACATGTCATCCACGACAGAGGCACGAAGGACAACGCTGCGAGTGTCAAGAGCAGTCACAGTTGTAGTCTCTGCTGTGTGCTCCACAGAGAGTCCCATCAGTGTGCAAGCACGTACAGAAAGCAAACCGAGCTCAAGGTCAGGCACAAATAGCACCTTAGAAAGATACAAGGGGTAAGACGGACCATCGAAACCGACGGCCCCAACACCCTGGACTGGCAAGGACTGACCAGAGCCTGTGCGGATAAAACGAACGGATGCAACAGGTCCGGAAACAACAAAATCACTACGACGACAGGTCATGTGATGAGTGGCATCGGAGTCGATGATCCAAGTGCCACTGGCATCACAACTAAAGGACATCAATGTACAACGAGCAACGGAACACTCAACCTCGGACAGGCGCTCGGCAGCACGTGGGGAGGAATGATAAAGGGCACAAAGGTGAGACTCATGAACCCAGTCCGTACAGTCAGGCCCATCGTCATCATATGCTGACTGTGCCCCCCCACACAAGTCATCCCGAGTCACAAAAACAGACAAACAGACAGTGTGTGAACCACCCGAATGTGACAACACACTCGCACCTCGCTGAAATCGAAGCCCGAGAAGGTGTCGGAGCTCGGCAATGGTGCAATCATGTGGGTTTGGATTACCTCTGGTCGTCGGTGGTGAAGCGGGAACTGTTGCGGTCGTGGTCGCCGCACGCCCGTAGCTTGTGCTACTGGACGTAGACCGTAGTGCGTGCGCAGCCTGGAGCCCACGAGTAATCCGTGCCCAATCGGGCGGCTGCTGGCATTCGGTGTAGCGATGGGCACCTCGACATTTGTAGTAATGAACAGAGCGTCCACTGCTATTGCCCGATGACGGCTGCTGCTGCGGCTGCTGTTGGCCCGAGCCACGCCTCTGTCGCCCCTTCTTCCCCTGTGCTACTACCGCGACACCCTGTGTCTGAGTCGGTGTAATCAGGGTAGAAGGGGAGGAGGACGACGAGACAGAGGATGGAGAAGAAGTCTGCAGAAGGAGCATCGGTGGTGATGCAACGACAACTGTAGTAATGGAGGTCTCCTGATGGGCCACAACTGCCTCACTGGCGGAAATCACCTGGAGGAAGAGCTAGTGCCCCAAGGGAAGAAGCTGTAGTGAGGCCAAGAAAGGCTCGAGCACAGCGTCACTGTACCGCATGAAGATGTCTCTGTGCTCAAGGCGAACCCCAAGCATGATCGTGCGGAGCGCCCAAAACTGTGTGCCTCCTGAGGTCCTAAGACGCGTGTAAATGCGCATAGCGCGTCGCCAGTAGTCAGCTGCAGGCTCGGCAGGCCCCTGGCGAATGGAGTGAAAGGCACGGATGCGTGCGGCGCGGGTGGCGTGCGTCTCTGCACCAAGTAGGGACAATGCTAGGTCCTAGCCCTCGCACGGATATGCGCCGGTGCCTGTGCCCGCCTCGCCAAGGAATGAGCGGAAGTCGACGACGGTCTCGCGCGGTATGGCGCCCTAGCCGCTGTCAGCAACTGAGCTCGGTCCGTAGTCAGATACGGATTGTGGTAGTAGGGCCACACCCCCTCTGAAGTGGCCCAGACCTGAAAGAGGATCTCCCAACAAGGATCTCAAAGCCGTCCTTGCTGACGTACCATGGGGGCGGCATCTCCAGGTCCTTGGGTTGCCGCACCGTAGGGAGAGCAACCACAGACTGAGAAGGACGAGGGAAGGGAAAGATGCCGGGAAGAGGAAAGTCGATGGGGTGGAGATCAGGCGACGATCGAAACTCCATAAAGTGACACGTGTGTGGACGCCGAGAGCTCGTCTATAGCTGGCGGATACGATCCTGAAGCACACGAATCTCGCGCTCTGGGGAGTCGCCCTCCATGCGTGGCATGTCTTGATCCTCATCCAAAGGGTCAAGAGGTGGCAGGTCAGCTCCAACTCCTGTCTCCGATGCTAGAGCTGACTGCTGTGTAGAGGGTGCGACAGCTCGGAAACCTAGGCAGCAGGTTGGGGCAACAGCGTTGTTGATGCAGCGTGCGGGCTTCCACGCTCATTGCTTAAGTCAGCTGCCCCCTTAGTCTGCTGCTCTAGAGTCTAAGTCTGGAAGCTCTGGGTTTGTTACTCAGAAACGCGCGCGCCAGAGTTAGCGCCAGAAAGCAGCTGAAAACTGAAGGTAACTGGTTAGGAATGAAGAATGAGCAACAATGAGAGACCCCTCCAAGTTCTAGCTCCCCCCACTAGTGTAGAAATTGTTACTCAGCTAACCAGCCAATCAGAAAATAGTCCTAGACCTATTTTCTGGCAGGCAGGGTTTTCTCGGTGAGCCATGCCAAACGCCCGACACCCCAAAACCCGGGCGTCGTCCGTTTTGCCTGAAAGCTGGACCATACCATCATACTGACGCTGCAAACGCAGTCGTGCAGTCAGAATCAGCTAGAAAAATAGCAACGAGGAGTTATGGCTGCCCAAACCCAGGCAATGCCTACGACAGTCAGTGACGCCAAGCAGGGCCACACAGCAGGAGACACGGACACTAGGCATAGCATGATGATGCACACGCAATGCCACAACCAGACACAGAGCTGAGTGCATGGAAACAGCATCTGCAGCGGCAGTGACCGCCACTGGCTCGACCACCGCGGAGGCCTGCCGATGGAGCTGAGCGCATTGCCGTAGGGAGGAGGCTTCAGCGAACGGTGCATGGGCCTCAGTGCGCGTCGGATGCACCGTGCGACACTCCAGCAGCATCGAGTCTCACCGTCAGCCATCTGCACGCCGATGTACACAACTCGGGAGGACACAACAGAGTACAAATGAGAGATGCGCGAAAACCAACACTCCCCCATGACTCACAGGCGTAGTGCACATGTGCAGACAGAGACACAGACATCGACCAAACTCCCCAAGACCACGCAGAGATGCAAGCAGGGACAAAGAGAGCAACTCACGGACGCACGCCAACCGAACTCACAGCCTTCTTGAATGAGTCACGCTTCAGTGCCTTGGTCAAGAAGTCAGCCAACTGTCGTGCTGTCTCAACCCACATGATGCTGATGCTGCCATCATGCAACAATGAACGTACATAGTGATACTCAACGTTGATGTGCTTTGTGCGTGTGTGATTCACGCCATCATTGTTGGCGATGGCCATGGCACTCTCATTGTCACAATGCAACGTGATGGACGCGACAGGCTGACGCAACTCGGACAACTAACGACGCAGCCATACACTCTCACATGCGCCTGAGCGAAGAGCCACATACTCAGCCTCAGCACTTTTGCGAGCAACGCACCCCTGCTTGCCACTGCGCCAGGACACAGCTGTGCCGCCAATCAGAAAGATCCAGCCTGTGCGACTCTTACCGTCCGGACTATTGGCCCAGTCACTGTCGGTGTATCCCACCGCGACCACAGACGGCTGACGACGGAACATGAGACCTCGCCGAGAAGTCGAGACAACATAGCGCAGTACTCGGATCGCGGCCTTGTAGTGGAGGTGACGTGGCTCCTGAGAGAACTGGGCCAGGAGGTTGACGGCGAACGCGATGTCTGGGCGTGTCGTCGTCGCCAGGAACATCAGTGACTCGATGACTTGCAGGTGCGTGGTCACGTCCACTGGCTCACCCACGATGGCTGGGTCGGGACTCTTCAGCTTGACCTGGCCATCAGGTGACATGGGTGAGGATGCGCTCGGCACAAGTGGCAGGTCCTCCGCAAAGCGGGTGGACAGAGTCTGCACATAGGCGGCCTGGTGGATGTGCAGGACCCCCTGGGAGCGATCATGCTCGAGCTCCATGCCCAGGAAGACTCTGGCAGATCCGAGATCCTTCATCTGGTAGGCGGCGTGCAGCAAGTCCTTGACGCGTTGGATGGCAGCCGTGTCTGGCAACGTGATGAGAAGATCGTTGACGTAAACCATAACAGCGGCGAAAGTCTGGCCTCGCGGAGTGAAAAACAGTGCGGGGTCAGCGGTGCTGCGCTGGAGTCCGCCCAGAAGGAGCGTGCTGCTGATTTCTTGGTTCCAGCACCGAGGTGAGTGCTTCAGGCCATAGAGGGCCTTACGCAGTCGCCGGACTCTCCCAGTGCCGTCGTTGAAGCCTGGGGGCTGCACCATGTAGAGCTCCTCACCCTCTACTGAGCCATGGAGAAATGTGTTGCTCACATCCATCTGATGCAGTTCCCACCCATGCTGGGTGACCAGTCTGAAGAGCGCCCGGCTAGTGGGAACCGGCCAACTGGGGCAAAACTCTGGTCGTAGTCGACCCCAAGAATCTGGGCAAACCCCTTGGCTATAAGGCGGGCCTTGTACTTGTCCAAGGATCCGTCGGGCTTCCACTTGCGCTGAAAAACACACTTGGCGCCGATGGCCTTCCGACCTAGAGGAAGGTCGACGAGGTCGTACACATAGTGCTGTCGGATAGCAGCGAGCTCATTGGCACAGGCGACGTCCCAGTGTGTGGCCTCAAGAGAGGCTCGTGCCTCGCGCATGGTGACTGGGTCCTCCGGGCGTGCTGTGGAACGGACTGAGAGAGCGTGTGCATCTCGAGCCCCTGGTGGGATGCGCGCGAGTCCAGCCGCGAGTTCATGATGGAGCATGGCGTAGCCCAATGCGGAGCCCGGGTGAAGGTCTGAAATGATGGCCGAGGTTGTCAAACCCAGGACCTTGGTGCCAAGGTCCCCACTCACGGCCATGGGAGTGGAGGAGACGCGTGGAGCCTCGGGGGTTCAAGGCGCCACGGAGTGTGGTGTGACTGTCCGCACGCTCGTCGACGGTCTGGGTCGGAGACTGCCGCCTGGGCCGCGTGTGTAGCTTGGCGGGGCAAGAGATGGCACTGAGTTCGACGGGCCAATGGAGGCAGACGGGGTTGCTAGTCCGGAGGGGCCAGCGGATGCAACCGGGGCAGCTGGCCCGGATGGGCCGGCGGACGCGACTGGGGCTGATGGCCCGGAGGGACTAGCGGGCAAATCTAGGATTGCCAGACCGGAGGGGCCAGCGGACACGACTGGGGGTACCGGTCCGGAGGGACCACCGGACGCGACTGGGGCTGTTGGCCCAGAGGGACTGGCGTGCGCGTCTGGGACTGCCGGACCGGAGGGGCCAGCGGACACGACAGGGGTTGCCGGCCTGGAGGGACCAGCGGACGCGTCTGGTGCTGCCGGCTCAGAGAGACCAGCGGACACGACTGGGGCCCTGGGCTCGGAGGAGCCGGCAGACGCGACTGGGGCTTCCGGCTCATAGGGACTGGGGAACGCGACCGGGGCTGTTGGCCCGGAGGGACCAACAGACGCGACTGGGGCTGCCGGCCCAGAGGGACTGGGGGATGTATCACCCGGAAGCGACAGGAAGGAGGACAGACTCACTCCCCCACGCGACGGGATAGACACAGACGGATTGGAGCGAATGAGGTTGCGAGGAAACAGGTCCTCGAAGAAGAGTGCATCCCGAGACTCGACGATGTAGTACCGGGAGGGATCCCAGAAGCGCCAGGCCTTGGACTGACAAGAGACACCGAGGAAGGTGCTGGGACGTCTGCGGGGGGTGAGCTTGCCATCCTGCTGCGGGGCGGGCAGCCACACCACAACCACGCAGCCCCAGACGCAAGTCGGGCGGAGGTCAGCGCGCTGACTGCACCAATGCTGGTAAGGCGTGGACTGGCAGGGAAGGGGACCGTGGGGAATCCGGTTCCAAACCCAGGTCATGTAGGCCATGGCTTCGAAGGAGAAGCCATCGGAGAGACCGGACTCGACCCGCATGGTGCGTACGGCGTCGGCCATGGTACGATTCCACTGTTTGGAAACACCATTCTGGGCGGGCGTGTAGGGCGCGGATGTCTCATGGTGGACGCCGCGTGAGGTGAGAAAGGTTGTGGCCTCGCCCATGTACTCACCACCACGATCGGAGCGAAAGCGGCGAAGAGGACGGCCACACTTGCACTCCGCAAGGACAAGCCAGTCCTGGATGGTGGGGGCGACATCGCTCTTTTGCCGAAGATAGAAGACCCAGCGGTAGCGAGATTAGTCGTCAGTGAGGGTGAGGACATAGCGGTCGTGCTCACTGACGGAATCGGTGGGGAGAGGGCCCATGACGTCCGAATGGACAAGGTCAAGAGGGGCAGACGCACGGGAGGAAGACACAGGGTACGTGGACCGGTGCATCTTCCCTTGAGCGCAATCAATGCACTCGGTGGGGCACGGGAGGGGGAAAGTCTCCGGGTCAAGGCCCTTGGCCGGTTGGGTGCAGAGCATGCTGTCTACGGCGGCAGAGTGGACGTGGCAAAGGCGGCGGTGCAAGAGGCGAGTGTGCGAAGGGAAAAGCGTGCTGGTAACAAACAAATAGCCTATGGCGGCCGACGGGGAGGAGACGGAAGGGGAGGAGGAGGGACGGGGCACATGCCACAAGTTTCCATGGGCGGTGGCGTGCAGGATAATGAGACCAGAGGGACGCAGCGACACAGTGCCAACACCACGCGAGTGCACAATGTCCATGCTCATGCGGTCAACTGCAGTCACGGACATGAGGCTGAGCTTGACACCAGGGACGAAGAGGACGTCAACCAGAAAGATGTCACCGGCAGGCCCACGGAAACAAACAACGCCAACACCACGGACAGGCAACACATGTCCGGAGCCCGTCCGGACGCCGGAGACATCGCCTACAGAACCGAGCATATTGAAGGCCTCACGAGAGGCCGTCATGTGATGCGTGGCCCTGAAGTCGATGATCCAGGTCTCAGCAGGGTCCTGGACCGGGGTCGCCAGATCGCTAACGGTCACATGGCAGCAAGCAAGGGACGCGGACGTGGTGGACGGAGGCACGAACCGAGACTACCAATCGTCAAGCCATGCAACGTCGTCATAGCAAGGGGTAGAGGAGACCACAAGAGACGATGCGACAGACAAGGAAACGGGACACGACCGTAGATCAGTCTTAGTCATGCAAGCGGGACAGGAGAGCAGGAGGTGATGCAACTCGCACTTTCCTGGGGAGGAGGGCGCGTCAGGCCGAGCTGGAGCGCGATAAACTGCTCAAGCTGACGCTCACGGGAGGACGGCCCGTGAGTGTAGACCGAGTGCGGAGTGACGGCACCGGAGTCCGGGTAAGGGAGGGACAGTGCCGGCGACAGAAACGGAGGCGACGACGACTATGGGTAGTACTCTTGCGGCGCGGGTGTCTGCGGGACTGGCGGAGCTGTCGGAGGGACGGAGCTGCTGGGCAAGGTCGAAGTGTCAGGGCCAGCAGCAGCGACGGCGGCAGAGGCGAGACGGCGCTCATGCTGGCAAAGCATGATCGCGATGACGCGCGCCTCGTCCGTCGAGAGAGAGCACGTGTACCACCCGTGCCCGGGCTGGCCACAGTTGTGGCAGACCGAGCCACCGCTGCTGGACCCGGTCGACGGCTGCTGCTACTGCTCTTGCGGCGGACCCTTGCCTTTCTTGTTTTGGCTCTTCTTCTTCTTCCCTGAAGACGATGAGGTAGCGGCGGCGGGGAAGGCAACGGCCACGGAGGCGACGGCACGGGAGGCGACGGCAGGGGAGGCGACGGCAGGTGATGCAAGAGCCTCCGTGCGATCGAGCTCGGACTCCTGGCGAGCTTCCTCAATGCGGAGGAAGAGCTCGTATGCCCAGTACATAAGGGTGCCCTGGGCCGCCATGGTGGAGAGGACGTCCAGGGTGTAGTGCACGAAGACGTCCGCGTACGCGCTGGTGGCGCCGCGCTTGATGGAAAGGAGTGCGGACAGAGGAGGTGGTGCAGATTTGCTGAGACGACGAAGGATGTCCTCCGCCCGCTGCCAGTAGGCAGTGACTGTCTCCGTCTCCCCCATGTGCAGGGAGTTGAACTCCCAGAGAAGACGGCTGATCTCAGCGTTGCTGGACAGGCGATGGGGCCTGGTGAGGACGTGCCATGCGGCTGCAGGGTCTGGGATGTCGCCAGAGGTGAAGTCGCCGAGGAAAGGCTCTAGGGCCAGGCGGGAAGCTGGAGGGGCGAATGGGACGAGGGGACGGACGGCGCGAGCAGCGTCATACAGCTGGTCGGCCTGGGTGGAGTCGCAAGGGAGGGTGTAGTATGCCCACAGGCCCTCACCTTGCGCCCAGATCTGGAAGCTGAGTTCCCAGCTCAGGAACTGCTCGCCGGCCTGAAGCGGCGGCGGCGGCGTCTCAAAGTCCTTCTGCCTGCGGCCGGCGCCCATAGTGGAGCCAAGGACGAAGGTCACCGTCTACCGTTGGCGCTGAGTCTGCTGTTGTGCCAGGTAGTATGTGGCAACAGACATAGCTGGGCTGCATGCCCAGGAGGGACGAATGGTGGCGGCGCACTGGTGGAAGTCTGGGAGGCTACTGGCTACAACGCTGCAAGCTGCTGCGTCAAGGCGGCGAGCTCTTGCTGAAGAGCGACGAGGGGATCAGGGTTGCCGCCAACAACACCAGTGGGCTGGTGATACTGTTGCTGCTGCTGTTGCTGCTACTGCTGCTGCTGCTGCTGCTACTACTGCGACGGCAGCGGCGGCTGCTGCTGTTGCTACTACTGCTACTGCTGCTGCTGCTGCTGCTACAGTCGTTGCAGAAAAGGGGGGGTAGGGGTCCCCCCAACACAGGAGGACCCCTCTTCACCTGGGCTACGAGCCATGGTTTGGTGTCCCTTGTGTTTTTTTTTGCTTTTTTTTGTCTTTGTGGTGCTCATATCAGCAGTGGCTTGGAGCGGTGGGGATTCTACCCACCCCTTTGGTCTTCCCCCTTTCCTTTCTCCGCCTCCCTTTTCCTTTCTTCTTTTCTTGTTGATGACAACAGCAGTGACGTCAGTAGAGGGGTGCTGACGTCAGCAGCGGCGGTTGTTGGGGCCGCCGCTGCTACTACTGCTGCAGCCGCTGCTGCTGCTGCTACTGCTGCTACTACTTCTGCTGGTGCTATTGTTGCTGGTGCTATTGCTGCTGCTGCTGTTGCTGCTGCTGCTGCTGCTGTTGCTGCTGCTGTTGCTATAGTTGTAGCTGCAACTGCTCTTGTTGCGAGCTGCTGCGGCTGCTGTGGCTGCTGCAGCTCGCTGCTGCTAGTGCTCGCTGCTGCAGCGGGCTGCTGCTGCGAGCTGCTGGGGTGGGGGATTTTTTGTTTCTCCTTCTCGTCATCTTTTTTTCGTTTTTTCCTCTCACAACGGGCAGCAGCCCGCTGTCTGTTGCGAGCAGCGGGCTGCTACTCGCTGGCAGCAGCGAGCTGTTGCTCGCTGCTCGCACGCTGCGAGCTGCAAGCAGCAGCAGCCGCGGCTGGCTGCTGCCAGCAGTTACTCGCTGCTGCTGCTGCTGCAGCTCGTTGCTGCAACTACTACAGCTCGCTGCTGCTACTACACGTTGCTGCAGCTGCTGTGTGCTGCGGCTGCGAGCTGCTGCTTGCTGCCGCTGCGAGCTGCTGCTGCAGGCTGCTGCTGCGCGCTGCTACTGCTGCTGCTGCTGCTGCGGGCTGCTACTATTGCGGGCTGCTGTGAGCTGCTACTTCTGCCTGCTGCTGCTACTGCACGCAGCTGCTGCTGGTTGCTGCTGCCAGTGCTCGTTACCGTTGCCTGCGGCTGCCACTGCTGCAGGTTGCTGCTGTTGGGTGCTAGTGCCAGTCACTACACCTGGGTGACGTTCCAGCGTGCGTCGTCGCCTGCAGGTGTCGGACGCCGCCTACCGCTCACCTCCTCGCGTCACGCGTGGGGGTCAGTGCTGCTGACATTTTTCGGCAGAATTTCCCCTGGCCCAGTGGTCGTGGGAAAAAATCTGACGCCGCCACCAGGCTGGTCAATGCTGCAGAAAAAATCCGGCATCATTTCCCCTGCAGTGGCACGTACGGGGTTCCGCCGACATTGCCTGGCACCTGTTCGCGAGTCTTCTGCTGCTGCTGCTACGCTCTGGCTCCGATACCAAGCTTGAAAACCTAGGCAGCAAGTTGGGGCAGCAACGTTGTTGATGCAGTGTGCAGGCTTCCACGCTCGTTGCTTAAGTCAGCTGCCCCCTCAGTCTGCTGCTCTAGAGTCTAAGTCTGGAAGCTCTGGGTTTGTTACTCAGAAATGCGCGCGCCAGAGTTAGCGCCAGAAAAGCAGCTGAAAATTGAAAGTAACTGGTTAGGAATGAAGAATGAGCAACAATGGGAGACACCTCCAAGTTCTAACTCCCCCCCACTAGTGTAGAATTTGTTACTCAGCTAACCAGCCAATCAGAAAACAGTCCTAGACCTATTTTCTGGAAGGCAGGGTTTTCTCGGTGAGCCCTGCCAGACGCCCGACAGCCCAAAACCCGGGCGGCGTCCGTTTTGCCTGAAAACTGGACCATACCATAATACCGACGCTGCGAACGCATTCGTGTGGTCAGAATCAGCTAGAAAAATAGCAACAAGGAGTTATTGCTGCCCGAACCCGGGCAGTGCCTACGACAGTCAGTGATGCCAAGCAAGGCCACACAACAGGAGACACAGACACTAGGCATAGCATGACGATGCACACGCAATGCCAAAACCAGACACAGAGCTGAGTGCATGGAAACAGCATCTGCAGCGGCAGTGACCGCTAGCGGCTGGACCACCGCGGAGGCCTGCCAATGGAGCTGAGCGCATCGCCGTAGAGAGGAGGCTTCAGCGAACGGTGCGTGGGCCTCAGCGCGCGTCGGCTCCACCGCGCGACACTCCAGCAGCGTCGAGTCTCGCAGTCAGTCATCTGCACGCCAATGTACACAAGCCGGGAGGACACAACAGAGTACAAATGAGAGATGCGCGAAAACCAACAGCGACCCCGGCCGGTCCCTCAGGAATTTGTCGTGGAGTCGTGGAATGTCCTCGAAGAACCTTCGTAAGTGTACGGTTGGCGTCAGTCTGCTCCCGCTGCAAGCGACGCATCTCATCCTGCTGGCTCCGCAGGTCCTCAATGGCCTACAAACGTGGGCTCATGACCCCTGAGGAGGAAGAAGAAGGATCTAGTACCCTCTATCCCTTCTCGTCGGGCGGAGCCATGGTGCCGCTCATTATGGGCCGAGACTTCAACGTAGTCGAATTGCATAAAGGTGAGCGTTTCTCAAGGAGTTGAAACGCTGGCAACTTTTGACCCTCCGACCAAAAGCTTCACTAAGGCAAGTGCTGACGTCAGCAGAAATTTGCTGATGTCAGCAGGACCTGATGACGTCAGCAAGTGAAAATGCTGACATCAGCTCACCCTCCCCCTTTTTTTCTTTTCTTTTGTCTACCCTCGCGAGTGCTGCGCAGGCCGGCGGCCGCTCCGCAGCAACCGTGCGGGAGTTGCACGGAAGCTGCGCAGCAGCTTCCGCTCGGCTGCTGTTGCTGCTGCGTCGTCAGCTGCAACAGCAGCCGCGCGGCTGCGTGCGAAGCGGTCGCCTGGCCGGTGCGCGCGCGGCTGTGGCAGCAGCCGCGTGCTGCTGCTGTCGTTACTACGCACTGCAGCTGCTGCACGCTGCTGCTACCGCTGCTGCTACTGCCGCTGTGGCTCTCACTGTTGCTGCTCTGCTGCATCTCTGCTGCGTAGCTCGGTGAGAACTGTGGATGTGTTGCAGCTGTGGCTCTCACTGCTGCTGCTCTGCTACGTCTCTGCTGCGTAGCTCAGTGAGAACTATCTCACTACTCTGATACCATGAGAAGATGCGTGGAAGCTTCCTAGTGACACCGCCACTGACTGGGTGTCAGTGCCCGGTCAGACGGTGACGACAGTCACAAGTCATGCACACACCGGCAAGGGTCTTGCTAGGAGACACAAGGCAAAGTGTCAGAATGCTTCAATAGCATTTGCAGAGAGAAATGACAAATGACAGGTCCATGGCATAAGTACCTGCCGCGGCGCACGGCGGGTGTCGCATGCAGCAGTGCAAATCCTGTCCTAAAACCGGCCCAAAACCACTGTTTTGGCCGGAACTCTGCGCAGACATATCAGATTGCTACGTCGTCTGAACGTAGACGTGCAGAATCAAAAGCCAGACACTACGACTGGTCACATGCATGCATCCGGCATCAGGCGATGGACACACAATACAAAACATGCAAATTGGGCCCACGGCCTGTCCACCGATAAACTCCTGTGTGCTGCATAAAAACTGCAGGAGGTCCCGGGTAGCGTCAGGAGCTCTAGAACGGTCGGCAATCAGCTCCAGGATGGTAGTCCGCCACGAGATGACGCACCGGTGCCTTCGGGGTCCGCATCAGGGATCTGCACGAGTATGGATACGGCCAAGTGGTCACAGTAAACTGTACAGGTCGAAAGGAACGTCACAAATCACAACACCTACTATTGTTCCTTTCATGTCACATCCTACGTTGCTGACATCTTAGCTGGCTCCATTCCATGGCCCCACACGCGATTCCTATCGTGTGCATGGTCTATGCTAGCAAGCACCAACACCTACACAGGTCACCGATAGTCATAGGCGGCTGTTCTGAGTAGCACGGTATCTGCCTACGTCCACGTAGCCATAACTATGTTGCGTGATTGCTCTAGCTGATTCTGAGTCCATGAGTGTGATCGCGGTCCATATCTTGGTATGGTCCAGTTTTAGAGAAAAACGGAGGATGCCCGGGTCAGGGGTTGTCGATCCTATTGCAAGCTCACCGAGAAAACCCCACAGACCATGAAACATCGTGTTTTCTTCATTGGCTAGTAGACTGAAAAGCAAGCCTCATAGAGGTGAGGGCCTAGGTTAATGTAGGAGGGTTCCCACATCAGGCTTTGTTATTGCTCTCAAATCAGCTAGTACTCGCTCCTACCTGGAGTTCTGGCTCTAACTCTCTAATGCAAGTTTTCCCTCGCAGCTGGACAGCCAGAGCCGCTTCGGCGCTGAGTCCCGGTGCAACTGACCACACACTTTAATCCAAGTGTGTGAGGCGTCAGAAAGTAGTCTCGCCCATACTAGTGCAACATCATCTCTTGCTCTCTCATTCCAGGAGTCCACTATGTTGAGCCATGCGAGTCAAAATGCACAGGTCAAGCCCTTCACAACAAGGGCTTGACTTCCTTGATGAATAGGGCGTGGTAGAAAGGAATTGTGCTGAGGAGTACAAGATTCTGTGACTGTCGAAGTGTAATCTTTTGCAACATGGATCGGAAGAAACACGGGGACTCTAGACAACACTGAAACAGCTGCGCTCTCACTGGGTGAAGACCTATCTCACTGTACATTGCGTGAAGGATGTGTCTCAGAAGAGCCAACCCAACACCCCCCCACCCCCCCAGGTCCTCCCCCTTTCGCTCCACCAAGAGGCTTCCAGTCTGGGGCTCAAGCATCTGACCAACCCTACACCCGTTTTCCTGACGAACCCTTGCACTCAACCATGCCGCTCTGCAGACAGGGGTTAAAACTCGTGAGCTATGCATTGCCTGCTGCAGCTGCAACTGCGGGAGAGGGCTCCGTCGCTGCAGAGGGTCCCGCAACGGCGAGGCAGAATCCTCTCCGCACGGCCTTGAAGAAGGCGGACACGTCGTTGGAGGCGTTGAGCTCCGCCACGAGGTGCGCTATGTTGGGCAGCACGGGTTGACAGTTGTGCACTGAAAGTGGAGAGCAGGGAAACGGCAACAGCCGGGGGAGGGAAGGGGG
>SZWC01002580.1:134727-160427 GCA_023375785.1 Penium margaritaceum | reverse complement strand
ATATATATCTCTCTCTCTCTCTCTCTCTCTCTCTCTCTCTCTCTCTCTCTCTCTCTCTCTCTCTCTCTCTCTCTCTCTCTCTAGGAGCAAAAAGTCACACTTTGCTATTGGTACTCCCGGAGGATGGCAGTGTCCATGTTGCAAGCAGGCTCCCGTGAGTAATTGGCCACATCGAAGTCCTTCCACTTCACTACGTACTCCCATCCTTGAATGGACCCTGCGTAACTTGATGAGAACGCTGTCAAGAAGCACACAACCACTGACCTTGAGCATCTTGCATCCGTGTCGATTGTCTGCTTACATGTTTTGCTGCTCTTGCGCCTTTACCCATGCTTGTTGGTGGTGTCAACCGTGGACAAGTTGCTTGCAACTTGCATAGTGAGGGGTGTGGCTGGCACCATACCATCCAACACCTCGAATGGTGCCTTGCCAGTGGAGGCACATGTGGCAGAGTTGTATGCCAGTTCAATGACCAGCAATTGCTGGTGCCCTATCGTCTCATCCAGATCACAAAATGTATAAAGGAGTTCTGCCAAAACATGGTTCACACAATGTCTGTCCATTATTTTGTGGGCAAAAACTGGTCAACGAGGCACCATGCTGTCATACTACTCCATTAGTTCTCGCAAAATCTTGCTGAAAAAGTGTGGATTATGGTCACTCACAATGGACCGTGGCATAGCATGGAGGCACACCATGTGGTCAAGGAAGATCTTATTGCACCGTTCATGCTCCATGTGTCATGTATCTTGATTGAATGTGATACATAACTTAATCAATCAATAATGAAAACCATTGAATTGTGACCTATTGTTGTCTCAAGCAAGCCAATGATGAATCTTATGGAGACATCCTACCACGAATGCTCTAGGATACACAAGGGTTGTTGGAGATCTTTGTCCTTGGTGCCTTGTGGCATTGGCACAAGTCATAACTATGGTACATTGCAACCACCTCGGACAAGGTATTGGGTCACCAAAAGAGGCAAGTCTGTGTCTCTAACGTCTTGTCGGAGAAGTGACCACTCCACTTATGGTTAGGCCCGATGCATCCGTCATCGTTATAAACTCTGGGCCAATGCTGACCAAGTATGAGGCCAAAGCTTTGGTCAAAGCCCTTTTGAGATCCTCAAAGGTTGTTGCCCGCAGACTCCCCAACTCCACTCACGATCCTTATGATTTAGATCAAATAATGGCACTGACACTTCTGTGTAGCCAAGGATGAACCTATGACACCAGTTGTAGAATCCAAGGAACACTTCTAATATATGCACATTGTGCAACTCTGGACACTCTTGCGTAGCCGACACCTTGGACGGTCCCATGGGAATATTTCCAGAGCTAATTATGTGACAAAAGTATTCTACCTTTATAAGTACAAAATAATGCTCAGAGAGCTTGGAAAATTTTATCTTTCCTCAAGATGTTGAGCACCTTCCTCACATGCTCCTCCTCGTGCTCCTCTGCCAACTCGATGTACACAAAGAGATCATCGAAACGTACACCACCACAAAGCCATCCAAGCATGGCCTGAAGATTTTCACCACCATGAAGGTGGTTGGCATACTATTTGACCTGAACGGCATCACCGAAAACCTCGTGGTGGTTGCAACATGTACAAAATTCCGTCTTCTCTACGTCCTCCCTTATGGTGTGGATTTGGTGATAGTGGAATCAAAGGTTGATCTTTTTTTAGAAGAGAGCCACACATAAATGATCATAGAACTCCTTGGCTTGTTGTAGTGAGAATCAGTTCTTCGTTGTCAACTTATTGAACTTTGGGTATTCCACATACATACCCATCTCCCTATTCTTTTTCTACACAAGCAAACAAGTATAGAACAAGGATATGAGGAGCAAACATGCTCTTTCATCTCGGTAAACTGCTTCTTGAGTTGTTGTAGCTATCCTAGTGCCACATTAAATCATGCATTCAAATAATTTAGGGGTTCGAAACAAGTGACATTTTTTTAATCTTGGTGGTTACACACTATTGTAACAAATGTTGTGTGAACCGCACACAAACAGAACAAAATGTCACATAGCGTGCTCGATACCCCAAAGGTTGTATGTGATGATTATTGTTTTTAGGACAAAACGTCCTCTGCAATCATGTGCGCAAAGCAGAAAAGTGCACTTTTATGTTTATTCTTTCAGAAGCTCAAAGATGTCTGTGTATGATTCAGAAATCTCATACAAAAAGCTACAAACTTATTTCACATACACATGAACACATAAGTTTGTTATAAAATACAACTGCTTTGTCACAACTCCATGTGGTAGTAGGGTATGTTTCGCTTCTACAGCAAGCGTGCTCCCCATTTAAGGTCGATGTGATGATCCACATGCCACTTCATTGGCAGATCTACCAAGAGGGTGTCAATAAAAAAATCCTCAAGTTCTTCATGCACCGTCCAAAGCTCCTCAAGTACTACAACAAACTTACCTTTGGCATGTGGCTGCTCCAGAGCTGCCCCACGTGCCATGCAGGGGCCATGTCTTATGGTTCGTAAAAAATTTCCCCATGGCTTGCGTGAACACCAAGAAAACTACAAGTTTTAGTCGTAAATAGTTTAGCATCAGAGGCGCCAATTCCTCCATATGAGATTCCAATTGCTACGATGATTTCTCTCCATAAACCTCATCCTCCGTGGCCTCTTCCTCAGACCAGATTGGCAACAAATACTCACTGCATGCGAGCTTGATTGACATGGTGCGCGCCTCCCACTTGACGACGAGGATGTACTTGTGGAGGACGCTATGACCGAGGATCACATTGTAATCTTTCATTGGGCACACCCGATGTACAGTCGTTATGTGAAGCTTTCTCACACAGATTGAGGGAGCATGGGCCAGGTGCCACACCTTGATCATGTCGTCACCAGGTTAAAGATATACTTCTTTATCATGAGCGGAAGGCCCCAGTTTTGAGAATATTTCATGCTTGGAAAACCCTCACTTGCACCACAATCCAGAATAATCCCCATCTTCCATACATGTCCAATGGTAGCATGCTGACGCATGATATTCTAATGCATTGCAATGGTGCGCTTACACCAGGTTAACGCACTAAAAAATTAGTGTATCCTAGTAGTTCCATCTACAAAAATCCGTGTCCCTCTCCTTTCCCTTACAGTCTATCTCTCTATTCTCTGTAAGATCACTTTCCTGTAAGATCACTCTATCTCATCATCTCTATTCCCCTCTCCATATCCCTTTCACTTAATCTCTCTCTTCATCTTTTTCTCTCCACCCCTCTCTCTCACTCTCTCTCTCTCTCTCTCTCTCTCTCTCTTTCTCTCTCTCTCTCTCTCTCTCTCTCTCTCCCTCTCTCTCTCTCTCTCTCTCTCTCTCTCTCTCTCTCTCTCTCTCTCTCTCTCTCTCTCTCTCTCTCTCTCTCTCTCTCTCTCTCTCTCTCTCTCTCTCTCTCTCTCTCTCTCTCGCTCTCTTGCTATGTATGTAAATTCACCCTAACAATAAGACATAAACTTTAAACTATAAATCTAGAACTGCTGATTTTTTCTTACATCTACTTATGATAGTAGATTGCATGTATCTTCCTTGGTTGGCCTATGACTTTCCTACGTCTCGTCATCACGCTTTTTGTATTGATTGCATAAAACTACGTTGATTCAACCTATTCATGGGGACTCTTATGAAGCTTTTACACTGGTTGACGGTTGCCGTGGATGAAGACCATCGACTCCCTTTTGAACTGTCAACAACGCGACACACTTACTATGTGCTTTCGGTAGTTGAGCTGAGATCATTTCGTCCCTAAGACCCCCCCTCCTCAGTGTGAGGCATAGTGCATATGAGCTAGTGTGCTTGGTTTGCCCTTAAAATTACACTTATCATACACTGAGTCCGCAATTGTGCACCTTTCATATTCTTACCGGTTTTCTACAAAAGCATCACAATAAGATGATAGGTTCAAACTAGATTCCGCTACGAAGTGCTCGCGAGTAATCACGTTGAGTAAGCACATCGAGGAATAAACCAGAGAGGACTGAGTCTCCCTCACTTATCAGTCTATCTGTTACATAGCGTGAGACATGTTTTTTAGTTTTTATTGTCCTTTAGCCGCCTAAGAAGAACGACAAAGACTAATTTATGTAGGGATTTTGACCAAAAAGATTCTGATCAATAGCCAAGTGAACTAGTTATCTACCGTACTACCCCCTAAACTTGCACGTAAATTAATTCAACATGATTTTGAGCCCGGCCACAAATTGCTCCTGTCTGGTTTGCCATTAGTCAGAAACTCACCCAAACTCCATGTAGATTTTTTTCCGGACGAGGTCGACTCCAGGCGTCGGCTTGTCTGGTCCGACATCGCCACCGACGTACAAGAATTCAATGGCACGTGTGACCAAACACTCAGCGACAATGTTTTTTTTTGTTGCCAAAGTGGGGTCCTGACCCGGACATTTTGAATTTCCACATTCATCTTCCACTCGGAGCCTGTTCGATAATGGCTTGAAATTGAATCCGAGTTGGTTGAAATAATCAAAAGAGACATTCCTCCATGAAAATCCATGCAAATTTAGGAGGTCATATGGTATTCTACTCCTCTTTTGCATTGATGTTATGGAAAATTTGGATTTTGACAAAGATAGATCAATGTCATTTGATCAAATAGGACATTGGACCACTCTTGTCCCTTTTATGTGATTTTTCTTGTAATGAGAGGCAAAATCAAGTTGTAGCTGCGCAAACAGAGGAAGCCAAACAAACACACTATTCTTCGGTGGTCGCGCATTTGAATTGCGTGGCCACTGGAAAAAAAACTAACAACCCAAGCGTGTCCTCCACCAAGTTCGGTGACAACTGTCAAAAAGAACCCTTTTCTCAATCCGGGGAGTTGCAAGGGACATTTGATCAGACCCTGGTTTTCCTCTGTCTGCTTACAGTTCTGCATTAGGAGAGGACCACTTGCATTTAACTTATAATTGGTAAAAACAAAAATCCAGATCTTTGACATTGTTTTATGTCGACAATGCCTCCCTATCCCCCTATATACTCCGGACTGTTCTGAGGGACCAGGTGTACTGAACCACCGATCAATAAGATGTCACAATTCTTATTGATGTATGCTAATACCAAAAGATTGGTATTGGCATGTGAGACAATGTATCGCACTGAGTACGCTCTTAGTGTAATTTTGTATGATGACTGAGTGTACATGCCACATACACTAACCCCACGCACTGGGTCCTCCAAAGATTTTTATTTCTTGGCTACAAAGAACAAAAATCAAGGTTTTCTCAGACACATAAGACAAAATGGCGCACTCTTCATGTACTTTTGTATGGTGACTAACTGCAAACATTACATACACTAGCCCAACGCTTTAAGGTTCTTGCTAAGAAGAGAATCGTCTGGCCATATGAGACTAAATGAAAGGTGTGCAGGGATACATGAGATGAATCAGCGCACCTAGTGCACTTTTAGCAGTTTTTTCCTCTGGTGACCAAGCACACTTGCCACATGCACTAGCCCCAGGCAATGAGGTCCTTCTTAAGAATTGTTTTGGCTACATAAAGTAAGTTGTGTTTGGACACATGGGACAAAACAGCGCACTGATTGCGTTCTTAGTGTACTTTGGTATGGGGTCTGAGCGCACTTGCCACCTACATTAGCCCCACGCACTAAGGTCCTTCATAAGAAGAGAGTTCATTAACTGTGCAAGACAAAAATACACTCTTTCCACACACAATAGGAGGGTATGGATGGGTGCACAAAACTCTCCATTCAGAGGACACACTCAAGGCATAAACTAAAAAACCAGTGTGTAAAGTGGCCTCAATTAACCCCACCTTTGTCCGAAGAAAGATTCCAGTCATGGCAGTAACTTCAGTGATCATATCATTTCCACTATTGCAAATTGGAGCCGATGAGGTTAGGATTCCGGTCATGGAAGCAATATCAAAAACTATTGCTCCTCCGCTATCGAGTGGATTGGACAACATCACATCGGTCTAGCAATCCAACAGTGTCTCTCTCAACAAGGTCAAGGTGTACTCACAAAACACCCCATACTTTGAAAAATCCGCTGATGGTAGTGTGGTGAAAAACCTGCATCCAAGTATCTATGCGTGTAGAAGTGGGTCTTCTTTTCTTGATGAATCAAATCGCTCCAACTTGGACAGGTTCAGGATGCCCACCACAACACAAGGGATGGTGGTGGCTGCCACTATTGTTGCCAACGGACAATTTGTGGGTTCCTTGCTGAGGTTCCTATTTTGCTTCTCCAACAGGTCCATCTTGGCCTACATGTCAGTGAGTAACTTCTGCGATACTATGAATGCTGCCACATCACCTTTCACATGAAACATTGATGCCATTGAGAACATGTTGAATGAATTTGTGTTTGCTTCCTTCTAATCTCCTCCTCCATGGGTCCTCTTTTACAGCCATGCCATCGGAATACGTGATTTTCCTTTGCCACGAACCCACCAATGATACAATGCCAGTATGCATTGATCAGGGGATGCTACCACATTGGAGACACAGCTCTTGAGCTATTGGTTGCTCAAACACAAAGTACAAACCTCAGTGCCATTGAACAGGTGTTATCTAACTAACACCCGTACAACATTGAAGGAAATTGTTTGAGAGTCTTATTGGTTTGCTCTTCATGCGCCTCGGTTTAAGGAAAGATGGTGATCAATAGCTGGATCTGATTTCCATAGCGAGTTGTGAGATTTTAGCCGAGTCTATTTGAAAACATTTTATCACCGTCACTGGCAACGGAGGGGGGGGCACCGTTTTTTGGATGGTGTGATTGAGAACAACTTCCTTCCTCCCTTGCTGGTGACCATCATTGTAGCCTGGATGAAGTGCAACATCTACAAAAACGAGTTGACCAACATGAGAAGTTATCAAACCCCTCTGGTGTGACACACAAACTCATCATGAATTCTATGAAGATATCTGACCGTAGCTCTGTTTGCGATGGTAGTAGTTGTAGTAACCCCGGGAATAGGTTGGTTTCAACTCATGGCGTTAACCGATGTCACACATCTTGTAGGATTTTGCAATGTCGGCTTGCATCTTATCCCACCACTAATAGTTCACAAAACTCTTGAGTGCCATGTCCTTGCAGAAGTGTCCACTTAGACCGGCGTTGTGGAAATCTTCCAATAGATTCTACCCAAACTCATCATTGGATGGTACAACAGCTTGGTGATTCCACCTTGTTGCCAATATGATTCAAACCAAACCAAACCTTAGTCTTATCGTACCTGTGAAACACCTTGTATTCTCTCGCAAACATCCGTACAAGTTACAGGAATTTTTATCTGTAATGTGTCAACATCGATCACAATCCTAGTTTCCAACTCAAAGCATCCATTGGATTGCTACTCCTGGTCAGTTTTTGATAATGCAGTTGAAGTTGGACAGAAGAAACTCCACCCATGGAGTTTTTCGACTGCTCGGACTTGGTTGAATCTTGAGGTATCTCATGACATGGTAATGGATACCTGACATGTTATCAGCATTCTAAGATGCACCACCATGTCTTGAATACATGCACAACCACTGATATCTCCTTTTTGTGCACCGCATTGTTCAAGTCTAGCTTGTGCGGTTCTTGACGTTTGTATGACCATTCTTCACCGCCATTTTCTTGGAGGATAATGCCTTTTTTTGCTTGACCAGACAGATATATGGCCATGATACTATCCATGATTAGATATCTTGATTGTAAGGCCAGCTCCATAGTTGAAGAAGTTCTCAAAGAGTTCAGTGATTTTTTTGCTATCTTTACATTTCCATTCAGTGAAATTACGAGTTGGATTGGAGAGAGACGCTAACACGTTTTTATAGCCCTTATCCTATACAAATCCACGGTTGTAGTTGCAGAATCCCATAAACACTTGGACCTCTTGGACGTTGATGGATGTCAGCCAATCGGCACCTACTGAAACCTTTTTCAAGTCCATCGTGATCCAACCGCTCATCATAGTATGGCCTAAAAACTTGATGAAACAATGAACAGATTTGTGCTTTGAAGTCTTTTGTAAAAGTTCTCTCTTCTTACTAGAACTCAATGATATCTTTTAAGATTTCCATGATGTACCTATAGAGTGGGGTTGTACACTAAGAACTCTCTGAAAAGCTAAAGGTACCTTCTAGTTGGATCTTCAATGGGAAAACTAGTAAATACAAGGGGCACATTCCAAATGCAAGGATGCATGGGGTTAGTTAGTGTGGCAGTCCTTAACCATGCCTTTGCCATGTGGTCCGTCCATAGCATTGAGGTTTAAAAAAAGTTGTTGACTGTTTTTGTACACACTTTTGTGTGCTGTAAAAGCTTCATATGCAACATGTAGAAAGTTGGATTGCTGTGTTAACACTGCAGAGGTAATCTCCCAAGTGTGGCAATGAATCAATCCATTAAATTATATGATTTATTCCATACTATTCCAGTAATGTTCATAGTTGTTCCGAGCTTTGGAACCTGTGGCCCATTTTTTGACTAGTCCAGCTCCTGGACATGACTTGCTTTATCTGTTTACTGGCAGGTTTGCATCATCGGTTATGTCCAGCTGGTGTTCTAAACGATGTCCACTATACAAGTGTTTGAGATGATTCCTTTCTTTCTTTCATGATGTGTCTGCCACTCTGAAGAGGCTGATGAGGATTGAAGCAAGATTTGTGGGAATCTGATTTTGACCCGGATACTCATAAGAAAGTTGTGTGGTATCAATAGTCACACACAGTGTGGTTTGCGTGGATGTTACACAACCTTGATGGAGGTGCACCATGCCTGAAGGCTGGAGTTTGAGAAAAGGATACCAGAATGTATGTGAATAGAATAGTAGCAAGCATACCAAAATGTAGCATCAGCTATAGCAAAAGGGAAGAGGGCAAGTTAGAGATAAAAAAGGGAGAAGGGTACATTTTTTGTTGTAGTCTCTGAAGGTAAGGGGCAGGTACAATCTATTGCTATGTAACAGTGGGTTTGGAAGACCTTGTAAGAAAAAGGGGGAATGGATGTAGGAAGCAGGATTAACCTGTACAAGAATGATTGGTGGAGCAAACCAAGGGTTGAACTTCCTGATGTTTGATGCAAAACTGGTGGAACCAAGAGAACTTCCTGGCCTGACGATATGTGTGTTCAAAGACTCTGTGGCGTTCCTTGTGATGTGCCCTCCATATCACACTGGCCTGTGAAAGCAGCTCAAGTTTTGTAGAGGAATCCCACCCTCTACACCCTGGTCAAAAACATATCTATACATCCCACAGATTTTCTCCATCAGTTTCTCGCTCAATTCATCGTACTCTTCCCGCTTCTAGCTGATTGCCAGCTGTTCAAAGAATCCATTGCGTTTTTGCCGAACGTCACATGGATGTTATCCTTAATGAGGCACAAGCAGTGCTTGTGTGATGCACAATGCAATAGCTTCTGCATGGCGGCGAGGAGGCCAGTGTCTTTGTCGCTGATGATGGCCGTCCAGACGTCGCGTGACGTCGAATACACGTTGAAGATTAAGCAAAACCAACCCCAGTTGTCTTCATCTTTTTGGCTCACAGGGGCGCATGCCACAGGAACATTGTTGTTGTTACGTAAAAAGTTTGGGTGATGAGCAGCACCTACTTGTAGCCATTTTAAAACAATGTCCCGTCCAAAGCCATGATACTCTTGACATGGGACAAGGCCTTCCAACAAGCTCTCGGTACCATGAAGTACAAACAGAATTTTTTCTGTAGTTGCGTTGCCACTGCGATGGTGTTATGGTCCACTGACATGAGCTGCATGTCTGCACAAGTGCGTGGTCTTAGGTCAAACACCTGCGGCATGGAACTGCAGTGAAGCACGTGTAAAAACATGTGAAGATAACCTCACCTTGGCAGATTACGTGGGAAGAAGACCCACGAGGTAGCCTTCTGGCCCATCATCTCCCAATGGGCCTTGTTGCGTACCTTCCATATCTTTTCATGCATGATTGTTCGACGACTGTGCAAAGTGCCTTGGCTTCCATGGTGGGGTCTCTTGCAACAAAAACGTGGATGCGCCACATTCCCTATTGAGTGGTGCGCAGGAGAATTCCCTTAGTTTGGCCAGGAGTGTACTTGTGCCCTTCAACATATGAAAATATGACGCAGCTGTGCAATTTGTTGCTCGTCCGCACGCCGATGACCCATTCGCATCCCTCACTCTTACGGTTGCTGCAACAAACGACAATTCAGCAAACCTCTGAGCGCTCCCACTTCAACGAGAACCAATGTTCCACGGTGTAGTCCTCTATCACACACCATCACCATTATGTAGTCTCAAACTCCATAGCCACAGGGAGCCGCGTTCCGTCTGCTCACCCTCATTGGAAGGACATACACTCGGAGAAATGGAGGACCAATGAAACCAAGTTCAAGCAACATACTCGGTCATCTTAGACGAGGTTCAATTGGCTCCTTCGGCATCTGTCTGGCCGGCGAGCCAGAAAGATGCCAAAGGAGCTATGTTTTTGTGCTCAAATCGTGGCTAGCACTAGAAGGGCATACATCGAGCAAGTAGTCTGGACCAGACATGGTAACTGCCATGAACTTCAGCCAAGTGCACACGTGACGTTTGGTTGGTAACATGTTTATGGTTGCACGCGCACAACCTTGCCACCTCTGGACGTGAAGGGTCCTGGGTCACAGGAACCCGGCTTCATGGATACCAACAACGCAACATCAAACTATGCATCCCATTCGTCACGCTCTCACATGTTCCCACCCCACTTTGCGAACGACTGAAGTGTTGTGATTTTTTACGTTCGTGTACAGTTTACTGTGACCACTCGGCCATGTCCATACTCGTGCAGATCCCTGAGGCGGGCCCTGGTGACACCGGTGCGACGACTGGCGGCGGACTACCGGCTTGGAGCTGGCCGACAACCGTTCCAGAGCCCCAGATGCTGCCGGGACTCTCTGTTGTCCTTTCTACAGCTTGCAAGCGTCTTTCGGCGGACTGGCCATGAGCTCTATTTGCATGATTTTGCATTGTATGTCCATCGTCTGATGATGGATGCATGCATGTGACCAGTCATAGCATCCGTCTTTTGATCTAGTACGTCTAGGTTCAGACGGCGTAGCACTCTGACATGTGTGCGCAGAGTTACGGCCAAAACAGTGGTTTTGGGCCGGTTTTAGGACAGCTCTTGGACTGCCGCGTGCGACACCCGCCGTGTGCCACGGCAGGTATTTATGCCTTGGACCTGTCATTTGTTATCCCTCTCTGCATATGCTATTGAAGCATTCTGATACTCTGTCTTGTGTCTCCTAGCCAAACCCTTGCCGTTGTGTGCACGACCTGTGACTGTCGTCACCGTCTGACCAGGCACTGACGCCTAGTCAGCGACTGTGTTGCTAGGAAGCTTCCACGCATNCAGACGGCGTAGCATTCTGACATGTGTGCGCAGAGTTACGGCCAAAACAGTGGTTTTGGGCCGGTTTTAGGACAGCTCTTGGACTGCCGCGTGCGACACCCGCCGTGCGCCGCGGCAGGTATTTATGCCTTGGACCTGTCATTTGTTATCTCTCTCTGCATATGCTATTGAAGCATTCTGACACTTTGTCTTGTGTCTCCTAGCCAAACCCTTGCCGTTGTGTGCACGACCTGTGACTGTCGTCACCGTCTGACCAGGCACTGACGCCTAGTCAGCGACTGTGTTGCTAGGAAGCTTCCACGCATTTTCTCATGGGATCAGAGCAGTGAGACAGTTCTCAGTGAGCTGCGCAGCAGAGACGCAGTAGAGCAGCAGCAGTGAGAGTCACCGCTGCAGCAGATTCATTGGGGCCTATTGGAGACAGCCGGTTGCCGTCGGCGCAGCCCTCACCCACCACGTGAGATCCCAGCGCTGTTGCCACCGTGCCAGCAGTAGCAACAGAAGCAGCAGCAGTAGTGTAGCAGCAACAACAGGGGTGCGTGGCGGTTGCAGTGAGCGCAGCCGCCATCCACAGCCGTAGTGGCAGCAGCAGCAGCGGCGGAAGCAACAGCGCAACAGCAACGGTGGCAGCAGCAGCGCAGCAGCAGCAGCGGCAGCAGCACCGCAGCAGCAGCAGCAGCGGCAGCCGCGGCGGCAACAGCAGAGCAGCAGCGGCAGCAGCAATAGCAGCAGCAGCGCAGCAGTGGCAGCAGCAGCAGCGCGCGGCGGTGGCAGCGAGCAGCAGCCGTAGCGCGCAGCAGCAGCAGCAGTAGCAGCAGCGCAGCCGCTGCTGCCACCGCTGCATACGCAGCTACACAGCTGCTGCTGCAGCTGACAGCACAGCTGCAGCAGCAGCTGGGCGGAAGCTGCTACGCAGCTTCCGCGTAGCTTCCGCGCAACCGCCGCAGAGCGGCTGCACGCTCGCAAAGAGTCGTGAGAATAAGAAAGAAAAAAGGGGGGGGAGGCAAGCTGACATCAGCAATTTTGCTTTCTGACGTCATCAGGTCGTGCTGACGTCAGCAACCACCTGCTGACGTCAGCAACCACCTGCTGACGTCAACAAATTTTTGGCCGGACATTCAAAAGTTGCCAGCGTCTCAACTCCTCGAGAAACGCTAACGGTTTTGAAATCCGACAAACTTGACCTGTCGCCCCATATTGAGCGGCGACATGAGCCTGTCCGACAACAAGGAGAAGGGACCAGGCGACCCCTCCTCCTCTTCGTCTGGTGAACTGAGTCCACGCTCGTAGGCCATTGAGGACCTGCGAAGCCAGCAGGATAAGATGCGTCGCCTCCTGAGAGAGCAGACTGACGCTATCCGCACGTTGACTGAGCTTCTGCATGCTCAGTCCACGACTCCTCAGCGGCCTTCTGATGGAGCTGCCAGCGTCGCGGTCTCTACCCAGCAGTCGGCTCAGGCACCCGTGACAGAGGCTCGACCTGTCCCACCACCTGCTGACCTCCTGGATGATGAGCCACTCATGCCAGGCATTACGGATGATTCCCCGGCTCAGGATATTCGAGTTCTTCAGGAGCGCCTCCGTCAGCTGCAGACGGGTACCCGATCTCCTCCGCTTTCCCCGATACGATCGTCACCTGACTACCCCGGTGACCATCCTCTTCCAAGAGTCTTTCCTGTCTCTCGTCCTACTCAGCCTATGGTTGCTCTCCCCACGGAGCGGCAGCCCAAGGATTTTGAGGCACCACC
This sequence comes from Penium margaritaceum, assembly GCA_023375785.1. Taxonomy (NCBI): domain Eukaryota; kingdom Viridiplantae; phylum Streptophyta; class Zygnematophyceae; order Desmidiales; family Peniaceae; genus Penium; species Penium margaritaceum. The sequence continues at coordinate 147,299 of SZWC01002580.1, read as the reverse complement.
TCCACCGTACATCAATGAGTATGGCTTCGACTGCTGGGAGATCCTGTTTCAGGTGTGGGCTACTTCTGAGGGAGTGTGGCCTTACTACCACAGCCCGTACCAGCCTACAGACCCAGCACAGGTAATGACAGCAGCCCGGGCCATGCGCGGACTCCTCTACGCCATGCCACGCGAGACCGTCGCCGACTTCCGCCCCTTCCTTGGCGAGGCCGGCACAGGCACAGGCGTCGATCCCCGTGGAGGTTGGGTTCTGGCCTTATCCCTGCTGGCCGCAGAGACGCACACCACTCGTGCATCACACATTCGTGCCTTCCATTCCCTCCGTCAGGGGCCTGTGGAGCCTGCAGCGGGTTACCGGCGATGCGCCATGCGCATCTACACGCGCTTGGGGACCTCAGGAGGCACACAACTGTGGGCGCTTCATACGATTATGCTCGGAGTTTGCCTCAAGTACACCGACATCTTCACACGGTACAGCGACGCTGTCCTCGAGCCCTTCTCAGCCACTCTGCAGCTGCTTCCTTGGGAGCATCAGCTCTTCCTTCAGGTGACCTCAGCCCGCGAGGCAGCCGTAAATTCAGGAGACTTCACTTGCTGCAGCAGCCATCGCATCACCACCATCTTCCCTCCTGCAGTCTCCCTCTTCCTCCTCCGTCACTTCCTTATCTTCCTCTTCCTCTTTGACCCCGTCTACACCCATGCAAACACAGGGCGTTGCAGCAGGCATCCAGGGGAAGAAGAAGAATAGGAAGCGTGGATCAGGTCAGCAGCAGTCGTCATCCAGTGGTAGCAGTGGTCGTTCTGTGCACTACTACAACTATGGAGGCGCCCATTGCTACACCGAGTGCCAAAAGCCGCTTGAGTGGACGCGGATCACTCGTGGGCTCCAGGCTGCTCATGCTCTCTGTTCCACCTCTGGCCCGTCACCCGCATCCTCCTCCGGACGCACGGTGGCCACGACTGCAGCTGTTCCTGCCTCCTCACCGGCGAGCAGTAGCGATCCGGACCCGCGCAACTGCACCATCGCCAAGCTTTGCCACTTTCTAACACTCCGCTTTCAGGGAGGTGTGAGTGTGTTGTCATTGTTGGGTGGTTCACAGACTATTTGTTCGTCCGTTCATGTCGCTCGTGACGACGGGTGTGGGGGAGCACAGTCAGCATTTTATGATGATGGACCTGACTACACCGAGTGGATTCATGAGTCTCATCTTTGTGTTGTGCGTCGTTCCTCCTCGCTGACGGCTCAGCGCCCCTCTGATGCCGAGTGTTCCATTGCTCGTTGTACAATGACGTCCACCAGCCGTGACTCCGGTGGCACTTGGATCATCGATTCTGGTGCCACCCATCACATGACGTGCCGTCGTAGTGACTTTGTTGTTCTCGGTCCTGTCACGTGTATCCGTTCCGTTCGTACAGGGTCTGATCAGTCCTTTCCAGTCCATGGTGTTGGGGTTGTATGCTTTGATGGTCCGTCTGGCCCCTTGTACCTTTCCGACGTGTTGTTTGTGCCTGATCTTGAGCTCAGCTTGCTTCTGTGCGTGCCTGCACCTTGATGGGTCTCTCTTTGGAGCATACCGCTGACTCAGCGACTATGACTGCTACTGACACCCGCAATGTTATTATGCGTACTTTCATCATAGATGATGTGTATCGCATCGCTCGGCCCTCCTCCCCTTGCTCTTCCTCTTCCTACGGTCGTGTCTTTGTCACTGGTGTTCTATCTCCGGAACACCAGAGGTTGCTTCATTGTCGTCTGTGTAACGTGGGCTCCTTCACTGTGTCCAAGCTCATTCGAACACAGCCTGCTCTCGGTCTTGACGTGGCTTCTTTCAAGAAGCCACCCAAGACTGATGTCTTTTCTGCGCTCAAGAGAAGATGCACCGGTGCACCTACCCTCACTCTCGTTCCCGAGCGCTTTGGCCTCTCCAGTTGGTTCAGTCGGACCTTCTCGGCCCTCTCCCGATCGAGTCCCTGTCTGAGAGGGGCCGGTATGTTCTGACTCTGACTGATGACTTTACCCGGACGCGGTGGGTCTACAGCGTGCGTCAGAAGAGCGACGCCGCCATTGCGGTTCGACTCTGGCTAGTGATGGCTGAGCGTCAGTCCCGCCACACGCTACATACCTTCCGCTCGGATCGCGGCGGCGAGTTCCTTGGCGAGATGGACTCCTTCTTTGCTGAGCACGGGATTTCTCACCAGGTCTTTGCTCCTGCTACTCCGTAGCAAGACGGTGTATCTGAGCATTAGAACCGCACCATGGAGGATGCGGTTCGTGCCATGCAGTCTGAGTGCGGTCTCCCGGAGTCTTTTGTCTTTGAGGGTTTTGCCTACATGACTTGGGTCTGGAACCGCCTCCCGCACGGTCCGCTTCCGGACCATATAACACCGTACGAGCTCTGGTTTGGACACCGTGCTGATCTTCGTCTCGCTCGCGTCTGGGGCTCCCTTGCCTCCGTGTGGTACACCGAGGACCAGCAGGGGTCCAAGGTCTCACCTCTGGGCCGCTTGTGTGCCTTCATAGGCATTTCCCCGCGGTCGAAGGCCTGGCGCTTCTGGGACCCTACTCGTCGTTGCGTCATTGAGTCCCGCGACGCGCTGTTTTTCGAGTCTCTCACCTATTGTGACCTGACTTCGATCATAACACTCTCGCCACCCATGTTCCGTCCTGTGAGGGTTCTTGGCGGATGGGGGAGACTTCCACGCCAGCGAGGACCTCTCATCAGGCTGATGTGTCCGCTCGAGCCCCCTCTCGGTCTCCGGCCCTTGATGATCCGGCGATCATTGCCGTTGGTCCAGAGATCTCGCCTGTACAGCCTGTTTCACATCCCACAGGTACCTCTGTTTCCACGCCTCCTTCTGCACTAGCACCTGCGTCTGCTGGCACCCTTATTTTGTGTATCTAATCCAGCCTCACCCACTCCCGTTCCTACGTTGGCTGGTAATCCTGCCTCAGTGTCAGGTCCAGTCTTGCCTGCTCCAGCTGTCACGCCCAGCCCCGTGTTCCCCACACAGGCATCTCCTAGCACGGCGTCTCTAGCTACCTCATCTCAGCCCTCACCAGCTGTGATCGCACCTCTCCCCGAGCCTGAGGTGCGTCCCTCAACCTCAGGTTACTCCCGTGAGCCTGGTGGCCGTCTTTGACCACTGGATTCCGGAGCTCAGCGAGCGTCGGGCCCTGGACCCAGGCGCTCCTCTCACAGCATCGCAAGTGGTGACCGCGGCACAAAGGCCCTAGGCCTGAGTGTCTGCAATGAGCTCACAGAGGTACACCCAGTGTGCCCCGTAGGGCACGACCTCGTCACTCGCAAGTTCCATATCGCCTGTGATGTAGCAGCTGATCTCGTGGTCGTCAGGACCGGCACTGAGGCGTGTCCACTTACCACGCAGAGTTCTCCCTCTATGGCACCCGACCCGGGCACACTGAGGGAGGCTCTCTCATCACAGGATGCTGACGCTTGGCATGCTGTCTGCGAGGATGAACTTCGCGCTATCCAAGAGCACAGAGTCTATAAGCTTGTCGACCTTCCTCCTGGGAGGAAGGCTATTCAGGTCAAGTAGGTCTTTCGTAAGAAGATGAAGCCGGATGGCTCATTGGAATGCTACAAGGCCCGCTTGGTCGTCAAGGGGTGCTTTCAGATTGAGGGAGTCGATTACACTGACACTTTTGCCCCTGTCGGCTGCATGACCTCAGCTTGAGCTCTGTTCGGTGTAGTGGCTCAACATGATTGGGAACTATACCAGATGGATGTGAACAATGCGTTCCTCCATGGCTCTCAGGATGAGGAGATTTACGTGGCTCAGCCACCGGGCTTTGAGGACGGTGACAAGGTCTGGCGCTTGCGCAAGTCCTTGTACGGCCTCAAGCAGTCTCCTCGGTGTTGGAACCGGGAGATCACCGGCACTTTGACTCGTGCAGGATACGTACAGAGCGAGGAAGACCCCTCTCTTTTGATCCTACCGACACCCGAGCGGTTCACCGCCATCTTGGTCTATGTCGATGACCTTCTGATCGCGTCTCCGTCCTTGGAGGCCGTGAAGGGGGCCAAGGCTGTCCTGTAGACTACCTATAGGATAAAGGACCTCGGTCCTGCATCGGTGTTTCTCGGTATGGAGATCGTACGAGATCGCAGACATTGGATACTGTTGTTGCATCAGGCCCGATATGCACGAGTCGTGGGGGAGCGCTTTAGCGATCTCCTTGGTGTAGTGCCCTCCGCTTCCACGTCTCTTACACCTGATGGGCAGGATGCCCTGAAGGTGGATGACCCTACACAGCTGGGGGAGACAGTGGACGTGACCTTGTACCTCCGTCTCATCGGATCTTTGATGTACCTGGCCACTACCACGCGTCCTGACATCGCGTTCGCCGTCAACCTCCTCGCTAAGTTCTTGCAGGCTCCACGTGCGAGAGCCCTTCATGCGGCTGTGCAAGTGGTGCGGTACGTGGTCTCCACGCCGTACCTCGGACTCTGTTTTTGTCGACAGTGTTTGGTGGTCCTTAACGGCTACACCGACAGCGACAGGGCCTGGAGCCCGGATGGGCACAGCCGTACTAGCTACTTGTTTCTGCTCGGTGGTACCTCTCTGTCTTGGCAAAGCGGGAAGCACGGCTGCATCGCACGTAGTTCATCGGAGGCAGAGTACGTTGCTTTGGGCGCAGGGGCTACTGAGGCAGTATGGCTACAGCGCTTGTTTCTTGAGCTTGGGCAGTCAGTACCCGCCATTGTGCTGCGTTGCGACAACCAAAGTGCTCTCGCTGTTGCGGAGAACTCCGGTGTCTTTCATGCTTGCACAAAGCACATTGCGGTTGAGCATCACTTCGTTCGTGATCTGGTGGAGCAACACGTGATCTCCGTCATGTGGGTTGGCACTGACATGCAGCGTACTGATTTCTTGACGAAGGCACTAGCTCGCGGAAAGTTCCTAGTCGCCATTCGTTCTGTTGGGCTTTGCCCCATGCATGAGGGTAGTTGAGTATGGGATATGCGTCTGTGCCTCATCTGTTAGTGTCACTCACTATTGTGTTTGTACCAGTGCTGCATGTGTATGGACATGCGAACCATCGGGTCATGGGGGAGTGTTGTGATTTGTGACGTTCGTGTAAAGTTTACTGTGACCACTCGGCCTTGTGCATACTCGTGCAGATCCCTGAGGCGGGCCCTAGCGACACCGGTGCGACGAGTGGCGGCGGACTACCGGCTTGGAGCTGGCCGACTACCGTTCCAGAGCTCCAGATGCTGCCGGGACTCTCTGTTGTCCTTTCTACAGCTTACAGGCGTATTTCGGCGGACCGGCCATGAGCCCTACTTGCATGATTTTGCATTGTATGTCCACCGTCTGATGATGGATGCATGCATGTGACCAATCATAGCGTCCGTCTTTTGATCCTGCATGTCTAGGTTCAGACGGCGTAGCATTCTGATATGTGTGGTTTTGGGCAGGTTTAGGACAACTCTTGGACTACCGCGTGCGACACCCGCCGTGCGCCGCGGCAAGTATTTATGCCTTGGACCTGTCATTCGTTATCCCTCTCTGCATATGCTATTGAAGCATTCTGACACTTTGTCTTGTGTCTCCTAACCAAACCCTTGCCGTTGTGTGCACGACCTGTGACTGTCGTCACCGTCTGACCAGGCACTGATGCCTAGTCAGCGGCTGTGTTGCTAGGAAGCTTCCACGCATTTTCTTACCATGGTAGATGGGGTTAACGAAGTTGGTTGGGTCCTTTGTCAGCAAAGGGATGTGCTAAGGCCCTGGAGAAAGTTGCATTCCTATGCTACACACGGTGTAACGAGTTTGTGGCCGGACACTCGGTGAACCGAGCAGGCTTGAGGCCTCCACGCAGAAGGAACGAGGGCATGATAGGGATAAACATGTAGAGTAAAGATTATGTACACGTAGCATGTCCGTTGCTGAAGACAAAGCAGGGAAGTTTACGTGTAAGTCTCGAAGGCGGACACGACGGACCTGGTGTTTGGAGTGGTGTATTGGATGGTTTTTTTTAGAGTGACATTCAAGGTGTATTGCAAAATTATGTTGTTGTGTTAACCTCGATTTTAAACGTGGGTCCAAGAGAGGATGAAAAGTCATTGGTGTTGGGTGTTCTGGCAATAATTTTTTGGAGAACGAAAAGTAGGGGCGACCTGAAAACAAGGGTGCAAGGCTGCGCGCAAGACGTGTATGGGTTACGAAGTACGCAGTAAAACGAGCCTAGATAATTGAAAGAAATGAAGGAAAAGGATAGATAATAAATGTTACTTATCACTGCATTTTTAACTTCATTATCTAATAAGTTAGATGGAAGAAGAAATGAGAAGAGTTGTGGTTGTACCTTTTTTTGAAAAGAGGAAAGGAAAGAAGGTTAAAGCCCTTCTCAATGGAAAAACATGGTGAAAAAATCAACTTTAGATGTTAATTAACCACAACTCATGTGCAATTATGTATGTAACAATGAAAATCCAGTCCCTGGGGTTAGATTGATTATTGTACAAGTGGAGACCATTGTCGTTTTGTCTCGAGAACCTTTTTCACTCAGAGCTCAACAAATCCCTTGTCGCGTTGGATAGAGCGAAGGATCGAGATTGACCATACTCCTGATCGGCGGTCATGCTTGATCCACATCAAGGTGGATCGAGGAGGACCCTCCACGTTGCTTGTTGTCGGCCCCTGCCGGGGCCATCGGTGTGACTCTCGAAGTTAAAAAAAAAACCACAAATGTAGTGTCGTTGCTCACTACACTTTGCACATCCGCCAAGTGAGATGTGCCCTTGCATGTTAGGATGTGTTTGTTGTGCTTTGTGCCGTTCCTGTACAGTTTACTGTGACCACTCGGCCGTGTCCATACTCGTGCAAATCCTCGAGGCAGGCGGCCCTGGTGACACCGGCACGACGACAGGCGGCGGACTAACCTGCTTGGAGCTGACCGACCACTGTTCCAGAGCCCCAGATGCCACCGGGACTCTTTGATGTGTCTTCTACGTCTTGCAGGCGTCTTTCGGCGGACTGGCCATGAGGCCTATTTGCATGTTTTTGCATTGTATGCTCACCGTCAGTCAATGGATGCATGCATGTGACCAGTCGTTGCGTCCGTCTTTTGATTCTGCACGTCTAGGTTCAGACGGCGTAGGATTCTGACATGTGTGCGCAGAGTTACGGCCAAAACAGTGGTTTNGCAGGCGGCCCTGGTGACACCGGCGCGACGACAGGCGGCGGACTACCCGCTTGGAGCTGACCGACCACTGTTCCAGAGCCCCAGATGCCACCGGGACTCTTTGATGTGTCTTCTACGTCTTGCAGGCGTCTTTCGGCGGACTGGCCATGAGGCCTATTTGCATGTTTTTGCATTGTATGCTCACCGTCAGTCAATGGATGCATGCATGTGACCAGTCGTTGCGTCCGTCTTTTGATTCTGCACGTCTAGGTTCAGACGGCGTAGGATTCTGACATGTGTGCGCAAAGTTACGGCCAAAATAGTGCTTTTGGGCCGGTTTTAGGACAGCTCTTGGACTGCCGCGTGCGACACCCGCCGTGCGCCGCGGCAGGTATTTATGCCTTGGACCTGTCATTTGTCATTTCTCTCTGCATATGCTGTATTGAAACATTTTGACACTGTGTCTTGTGTCTCCTAGCCAAACCCTTGCCGTTGTGTGTACGACCTGTGACTGTCGTCACCGTCTGACCAGGCACTGACGCCCGGTCAGCGGCTGTGTTGCTAGGAAGCTTCTACACACTTTTTCATGGTATCAGAGCAGTGAGACAGTTCTCACTGAGCTACGCAGCAGAGACGCAGCAGAGCAGCAGCAGTGAGAGTCACCGCTGCAGCAGACCTTCTGGGATCTGTTGGAGACGGCCGGTCGCCGTCAATGTACTCCACCCACCACGTGAGATCGCAGCTGCAGAGGCAGCAGCAGCAGCGTGTATGGCCACGCAGAGGTGTGTGGCGACTGCGGTGCGTGAAGTCGCCCTCCCACAACCGCAGCAGCAGAGCAGCAGCAGCAGAGGCGGCGGCAGCAACAGAACAGTAGCATCGTAGCAGCAGCGGCCGCAGCAGCAGCGTGGCAGCAGCGGCGGCAGCAGCAGCGTCGGCAGCAGCAGCGCAGCAGCGGTAGCGGCGGCAGTGGCACAGCAACAGCAGCGGCAGTCGTGGCGGCAGTAGCAGCGCAGCAGTGGCAGCAACAGTAGCGCGCGGCGGCGGCAACCAGCAATAGCTACAGCGCGTAGCAGCAGCCGCAGCGCGCAGTAACAGTAGCAGCAGCGCAGCCGCTGCTGCCACCTCTGCACACGCAGCTACGCAGCTGCTGCTGCAGCTGACAGCACAGCTGTAGCAGCAGCTGGGCGGAAGCTGCTGCGCAGCTTCCGCGGAGCTGCCGCGCGCCACCGCGAAGCGGCTCCACATGCGCGTAGAATCGCGACAAGAGAAAAAAAAAGAGGAGGGGACGAGCTGACATCAGCATTGTTGATTGTTGATTGTTGATGTCATCAGGTCGTGCTGACGTCAGCAACCACTTGCTGACGTCAGCATTACACTTAGCCAAATTTTCACCTGGAAAGTCAAAAGTTGCCAGCGTTTCAACTCCTCGAGAAACGAAGACGGTTCTGAAATCCGGCAAAATTGACCTGTCGTCCCATAGTGAGCGGCGACATGAGTTCGCCCGACGACAAGGACAAGGGACCAGGTGATCCCTCCTCCTCTTCTTCAGGGGTATTGAGCCCTCGCTCGCAGGCGATTGCGGACCTGCGCGATCAGCAGGAGGAGATGCGTCGTCTGCAGCGAGAGCAGACTGACGCGATCCGCACGCTGATTGAGCTCCTACGTGCTCAGTCCACGGCTCCTTCGCGGATTTCTGAGGGAGCTGTCGGCGTTGCGGCCTCCACCCAGCACTCGGCCCAGGTGCCCGTGAGAGGTGCTCCGCCTGCTTCACCTCCTGCTGTGGTTTCTCCACCACCTGCGGACCTCCTTGATGACGAGCCATTCATGCCAGGCTTCGAGGATGACTCCCAGGAGCGGGAGATTCGTCTTCTACAGGAGTGCCTTCGTCAGCTGCAGACGGGTATCCGACCTCCACCCGTATCCCCGATACGATCATCACCTGACTTCCCCGGTGATCACCCCCTTCCAGGAGTTTTCCCCGTCTCTCGCCCTCCTCAGCCTGCGGTTGCTCTCCCCACGGAGCGGCAGCCAAAGGACTTTGAGGCACCACCTCCACGGTACATCAGCGAGGATGGATTTGACTGCTGGGAGATCATGCTTCAGGTGTGGGCCACTTCCGAGGGAGTGTGGCCTTACAACCACAGCCCATACCAGTCTACAGATCCAGGACAGGTGCTGACAGCAGCCCGGGCCATGCGAGGACTTATCTATGCCATGCCACGCGAGACTGCCGTCGACTTCCGCCCCTTCCTCGGCGAGGCTGGCACAGGCACCGGAGCTGATCCTCGTGGAGGCTGGGATCTGGCGTTGTCCCTACTGGCCGCAGAGATGCATGCCACGCGTGCGTTACACATTCGTACTTTCTACTCGCTCCGTGAGGGACCAGTAGAGCCTGCGGCGGATTACTAGCAACGCGCCATGCGTATTTACACGCGTCTGGGGACCTCAGGGGGCACACAGCTGTGGGCACTTCGGACGATGATGCTCGGAGTTCGCCTGGAGTACACCGACATCTTCACACGGTACAGCGACACTGCTCTCGAGCCTTTCTCAGCCACCCTGCAGCTGCTCCCTTGGGCGCATCAGCTTTTCCTCCAGGTGACGTCGGCCCGCGAGGCAGCAGTAGCACATCAGGACACTTCCCTCGCTGTAGCAGTCCTCGCCTCACCACCATCTTCCCTCCTGTAGTCACCCTCATCTACCTTCATCACGAACTCATCTTCCTCCTCCTCTTCGACCCCGTCTACACCCACGCAGACGCACGGCGTTGCAGCAACTGCCCAGGAGAAGAAGAAGAATAGGATGCGCGGATCGGGACAGCAGCAGTCGTCATCAAGTGGTAGCAGTGGCCGTTCCATGCACTGCTACAACTGTGGAGGTGCCCATCGCTACACCGACTGCCAGCAGTCGCTTGACTGGGAGCGCATCACTCATGGACTTTAGGCTGCCCATGCCGCCCGCACCGCGTCCGGCACGTTGCGTGCACACTCCTCTAGACGCGCGGCGACCACGACTGCAGCTGTTCCTACGCCCTCACCAGCGAGCAACAGTGATCCAGACCAACGTGACCGCACCATCGCCGAGCTTCGTCATCTTCTGGCGCTTTGCTTTCAGGGAGATGCGAGTGTGTTGTCATCGTCGAGTGGGTCACAGACTCCTTGTTCATCCGTCCTCGTGACTCGTGATGACACGTGTGGGGGAGCACAGTCCGCATGTGATGATGTTGGGCCTGACTGCACTGACAAGATTCATGCGTCTCACCTTCGTGATGTACGTCGTTCCTTCCCACTGACGGCTCAGCGTCCCTCTGATGCCGAGTGTTCCATTTCTCGTTGTACAGTGACGTCCACCAGTCGTGACTCCGGTGGCACTTGGATCATAAATTCCGGTGCCACCCACCACATGACGTGTCGTCGTAGTGACTTTGTGGTACTTGGTCCTGTCAGGACTGTCCGTTCTGTTCGTACAGGCTCTGGTCACTCCTTACCGGTCCACGATGTTGGGGTTGTATGCTTTGATGGTCCGTCTAGCCCCCTGTATCTCTCTGACGTGCTGTTTGTGCCTGATCTTGAGCTCAGTCTGCTGTCTGGGCGTGCCTGCACACTGATGGGTCTCTCCGTTGAGCATACCGCTGATTCAACGACGGTGACTGCTCTTGACACCAGTAGCATTGTCCTGCGTGTTTCAGCCGTAGATTATTTGTACCGCATTGCTCGGCCATCTTCCCCTTGCTCTCCCCCTTCCTCTGGTCGTGTTTTTGTCACTGGTGTTCTATCCCCAGAACACCAGAGGTTGCTTCACCGACGTCTGTGTCACGTGGGCTCCGACACTGTGTCAAAGCTCATACGGACACAGCCCGCTCTTGGCCTTGACGTGGGTTCTTTGGAGAAGCCACCCAAGACCAACTGCCTTTTCTGCGCTCAGGGAAAGATGCACCGGTGCACTTATCCTGATTCGCGTTCCCAAGCGCTGTGGCCCCTCGAGTTGGTCCACTCGGACTTGCTTGGTCCTCTCCCGGTCGAGTCCCTGTCCGAGAGGGGCCGTTATGTTCTGACGCTAACTGATGACTTCACCCGGATACGGTGGGTCTACAGTCTGCGTCAGAAGAGCGACGCCGCCCTTGCGGTTCGGCTCTGGCTCGTGATGGTTGAGCGTCAGTCTCGCCACACGCTACATACCTTTCGCTCGGATCGCGGCGGCGAGTTCCTCGATGAGATGGACTCCTTCTTTGCTGAGCACGGCATTTTTCACCAGGTCTCCGCTCTTGCTACCCCACAGCAGAACGGTGTATCTGAGCGCTATAACCGCACCATGGAGGATGCGGTCCGCACCATCGAGGGCTTCGCCTACATGACTTGGGTTTGGAACCGCCTCCCGCATGGTCCGCTTCCGGATCATGTTACAGCGTACGAGCTCTGGTTTGGCCACCGTGCTGATCTTTGTCTCACACGCGTCTGGGGTTCCCTGGCCTCCGTGTGGTACACCGAGGACCACCAGGGGTCCAAGGTCTCCCCTAGGGGTCGTTTGTGTGCCTTCATCAGCATCTTTCCGCGGTCGAAGGCCTGGCACTTTTGGGTCCCCACTCACCGTCGTGTCATTGAGTCCCGTGACGCGCTGTTTTTTGAGTCACTCACATACCGTGATCTGACTTCGATCACAGCCCTCTCTACAGCTCATGTCCCTTCCTGTGAGGGTCCTCGATGGATGGGGGAGACTTCTCCGCCAGCGACCATTTCTCTTCAGGCTGATGTGTCCGCTCAAGTCCCCTCTCGATCTCCAGCACTTGATGATCTGGCTATCGTTGCCGTTGGTCGAGAGATCCCGCCTGTTCAGCCTTTTTCACACCCCACAGGTACCGCTGCTCTCACGTGTCCTCCTGCATCACCACCTGTGTCTACTGGCACCCCTACTCCGGCGTCTGACCCAGCCAAGCCCACTCCTGTCCCTATGTCGGCTGACACTCATGTATCAGTGTCTGGGCCAGCCTTGCCCGCTGTTACCCCCAGCTCTGTGTCCCCCACACACGCATCCCCTCGCACGGCATCTCCGGCTGCCTCGTCTCAGCCCTCACCAGCCGTGGTCGTACCTGTCCCTCTAGTCGTACCTGTTCCGGAGCCTGAGTTGCGCCCCTCGACCTCCGGTTACTCCCGTGAGCCCGGTGGTCGCCTTTGACCATTGGACTCCGGAGCTCAGTGAGCGTCGGGTCCCGGACCCAGGCGTTCCTCTAATAGCATCGCGAGCGGTGATCCAGGCACAAAGGCCTTAGGCCTGAGTGTCCGCACTGAGCTTTCAGAGGTACACCCAGCGTGCCCCAAAGGGCACGACCTGGTCACTCGCGAGTTCCATATCGCCTGTGACGCAGCAGCTGACCTCGTGGCTGTCAGGCCTGACACTGTGGCGTCTGCACTTGCCACGCAGAGTT